>APFE030152894.1:31115-164380 GCA_000404065.3 Pinus taeda
ATTCCTATATCAGAGCAGTAGTTAGTTTTCTAGTTAGTTTTGATCTGAGTATGGGAATGCCTACCTCAGCGATGATATGATCTCATATATATATTTTTGCATTGAATGTTTTTACAAGTTCCAATCGGGCTCTCCACAAGATGATCCTCGAAATTATAAAGTACTTCACTCTTCCTAAATGATAAATGAAATCCTCATCTACTACAGACTTCGCATTTTAGGGGGCAATCTGTTACACAAAAATATCGTCAGCTTGATTATTTGCAGTAGGTATGCGTCTATCACCACCTATACCAGCCTCCTAAGCAAGTCTCAGACCTCAGCTCTTCAAAACAAGCTTTGGAAATGAGAGAAAGATATCAAAAGAAATGTAACTCTGGTTCCGCATTTTCTCTCACTTTTTCCTGCAGGCCCGCACCTTTTATTCAGAGTATCTACGTAATTATACGCTCTGTATGTAAAGGGGAGGGTGCATACCCCTGCGAAAGTCAAAAGGCGCAATGTTTATCTTAAAAAACTCACTTTGGGTTAATTCTAGATGTTTCTAGAAGGAATTTTGACGTGGATTGTTCGCTCCAAAGTGGTTCATGCATCCCAAAAGAGAAGGAGCTAATCCCTTGTTAGGAGGATCTATCCCTTTGAAGGAGGATTCTATCCCTTTGAAGGAGGACCTAGTAACTGCCCTCCATTGCACTATAAATTGAGGCATTGGGTTAGTGGCTTGGGAGGTTAAAAGCTGAACTTTTGAGGGAAATGCTAGTGAAATCAAGACTTCCTATTTGAGCTTAAGAGGAGAGATCACATACCTTTTTGGCTTCATTGGGGAGTGAGTGAAGCTTGTCAAAGTAGAGGAGACTTCTTGTTGGACCCTGGGAGGAGCTTGTACAGTGTCAAGGCAAAGGCTGTAAAGTTCTTCTTCTTTTGAATTAATACAATCAAGCTCATTTTTCTCAACAAGTATCTCATGTTATTTGTTTCATGGACTCCTTGACTTTCATGTTAAATATGTTTTGTAATACTGGTTATTCAGGTTCTATTTAATCGTTTTCCTTGTTTGTGTTTGCAGGTTTGCGACGAAGGAACTTACTTGGATCAAAGGAGCAAAGGCATCCCCAAACTTGCATTGGACATGAGGTAGGCCTTAAACACATTTGTTTGCCATTATTTATAAATCACATTTAGAGAAAGAGTGTCTGGTTGGTTTTCTTGTCATTAGGTCTTCTTTAGATTCTAGGAAGGTCTATCTTGTCCGCAAGATCGACTCATTCCGTGTGACAAGTATATAAAGGGAGACCCTCATAGGTTGCAAACCTTTATCCATAGGAAGTCAATTTTGCCGCCTTGTAAACATAATAAGATGAACATAGCATTCTGGGAGATTTATTGCACATGCGTCAAGTCCTTGGTAAATTTATTTTTTAGGATGTATATTGTAGTTAGCAATTACTTGTTACTCGTTTTTTCCTAGAGTTACTTGAGTAGTCATTTCGATATTTTCTGTCTCGCTAAACTTGAAAATATCATCGAGCACTTGTCCTTTCAAGCTCACTAAACTAGCAAAAGAGACTACAGTCACCTTTTCATCCTTTTCTCGACTCTTAAAACATGAAAAGGCAAAGTTTTTGTTTCAAATTCTAAAATTAATTGACCGCGGAACAACATCCTTCCTATGGAAATACTCCTTAGTAGATCTTAGGTTGATACAAATGGAAACATTTCCTGAGTCTACTAGTCAAGGAAACCCTTCTGATGGGAATCCTAGTCCTTTTCCTTCTTTTGGAAATATTGGTGCTCGATATATGGAAATGTATTCCCTTCCTAGATTGACCATTGGTTTGCCAATTTGGTTATTTTTGACCTCGAAGGTTCTGAGTGTCCAAACAGTTTTTCAACCAAGTTCTCCTCCTCCTAAACAACATGAACCTCATGTTGATCCTATATTTGACCCCTTTCCTTCTTCTCTTGTTTCTTCACCCCATTCTTCCTTTTCACTTGGTGAAAGTTTGGATTCTACAAACTAGGAAGCTAAGAAGAAGAATAAGAAGAGGACAAAGAAGAAGAAGCAAAATAAGCAAGGGGGAAACCAAGCAACTATTGTTATCGATGAAAATAATGAAGACAAATCTTCCAACCATCCTCAGAAAGTAAAATTACCTTGCATGTTATGTAAGGGTGACCACCTTCTTCGAAAATGTCCTAATATTCCCAAGGTATTAGAAGTGTGGTCCATAGGTTCACATCGACCTTTGTCATCAGCCTATGGAGATCATGATGATGACACACCCTCAACTAGTAACAATAAATCCCATGGGAAAAAGGGAAAAGTGAAATTTCCCTGTAAGTTGAGTGAAGGTAATCAACCCATTCACCTTTATCCTCTTATGGATGAAGCTTCCAAAGAGTTGGAAAACCTTAGAGTTTCTCAACCTCATCTTTCGACTGGGTATCGAAAGCTTTTCCCTGATCCTTTGCTAGTTGATCAAGTGATTGATCAAAATTCATCTTTGATAAACCATACTCTCTCTCAAAGTGTCTCGTGAGTCCATTCTCGACCAACCATTGGTTGAGAAAATGGTAGACTTGACACCACCTTCAGTTAACCGTACATTTCCGGTAGAGAGTGAACCTCATACTACTTAGGTTCTTTTGGTATCTTCAGTTTCAAATGAACTGGAGGGAAATCCTCCTATTCCTGAGGTGCATGAAAGCATCTCCCTTGTTCCCATAAAGCAAGAGGGAATCTCTCATGTTCCTATAATGCCCCCTCCAAGTATTTTAGTCACTTATTTTGATTGGAGTTGACTAGAAGGATACTGTCTTCCATCTTATGTGCCTTTCCATATTACAGTACAGGCTTACCATATGGTCATACCTAATATAGTCGTATATGAGGGCACATGTGTTAGAATCATGCCCTCAACTACTTGGCAAGCTTTAGGTTCTCCTCAACTTGTCCTTGTCACCCAGTATTTGTTAGCTTTTAACAGAAGGACCAGTCATCCATTAGGGATCCTTCCAAAGCTTCCAATTAAATTGGGAGGAAAGATTGTCTACATAGACATGATGGTTTCCCAAGGCCCTTTAGATTTTAATCTACTCCTTGGTTGTGATTATGTTTATGTCATGGGAGAACTTGTTTCTTCCCTCTTTTGAGTGATGTGTTTCCCGCATGAAGGAAGCATTGTGATCATTGATCAGCTTACATTCATTGGTCCTAAGTCAACTCCCCATCAACCATAATCCCTAAATGGTTCTTATTTTCAAGTAGTATTGCCCTTACCACAACTTAATTATGTGCCCACCTATTCCATGCCCACATATATTGATGATCTAGTAGGTGATGTACTACACCATGTACTGGGGGCATTGGAGCCTGATTTTTCATTTTGATCCCTAGACATGTATCCCTTTCAGAGTGTTGTCCTCCCATATGATGAGAATCTCTTGGAATCCATGGACTCTTTTCGGTTTTGATCAAGGGATTGGAGCAGAGTTCCTTGTCTTGTGTCAAGCTCATTAAAAATGAAACATGGACTATGGATTAGAGTTCCTTCTCTTGTGTCAAGCTTGTTAAAAAGTGAAACAAGGACTATGGAGTAGAGTTTCTTGTCTTGTGTCAATCTTGTTAAAAAATGAAACAAGGACTATGGAATAGAGTTCCTTGTCTTGTGTAAAGCTCCTTAAAAAATAAAACTAAATATGTTAGGATAGTTCTTTTACTATGTCAACCTCATTAAAAAATTAATTATGTCTCCACAAGGATAGTTATTTTACCATATCAACCACATTAAAAAATGAAATAGGTCTCCATGAGGATAGTTCTTTTACTGTGTCAACCTCGTTAAAAAATGAAACAAGGTGTTATGAGCATGGTTCTTTTCCTGTGTCAAGCTCGTTAAAGAATGAAACAAATCCTCTTATGATTCGAGTCTTTGATTAGATCTCGTAAAATCCCAGTTGCGTCTTTCACTTGATCTCATATATTAACCTTCATTCCATCTACCTACTAGTAACCAATAGTCTACTTAGGTGAATGAAATGAAGCTTGGGAGCATGTACCTTGAACTGATTCATTATGCTGGGGGACCGTAATATTATATCAATCATGGTTTATCTCTGTTTCAAGATTGTGTAAAAATGAAACCATTCCCACTTTGCGTCTCGTGATTCCCTTTTTATCAGCCGATTTTTTTCCAAATGAGCCTTGGTTTTTTCCATTCCATCGCCACCATCTCTTTGGCCGATCATTCACTTTCACTTGTTCATTTTACCCTTGTCGGAGGAACATCTATGATGAGTGGTCTTATTAGCTAGCCTCTTGACCATTACATGTTTTGAGAAATTCCATCATTACCAGAACTGGTTGCTATCCTTTTTATACCACTCGTTTCTCTAGGAAGAGTCATCTTTCAACTCTTTTCTGACTCTCAAAAAATGAAAAGAGAACTGAGTACTTGTCATTTTGAACTCGTAAAATAAATTAATTAATGTTGTCTCGGTATATGTTTACCCCTTTTCAGGCTGAGATTGACTATTTATGAAAAGAGGTTCTCTTCAATATTGTTTTCTAACTTTTCGGATTCAAAAGACAAATTACGAAAAGGGAACTGATGGAGCTTTCTTTTTTGTCTCTTTTTCAAACTCTCTAAATATGAAAAAGACACCAAGTTACTCTTCTGTCAGACTCGTAAAAGTTAAATGACGAAAGACTTGTCACCATGATGAAACTGAGTTTCTCCTTCCTAGGAAACATAAAACTTACTAGGATGGATACATCCGAAGGGTGAACTTATATGACAAGTATATGGTATCCTCTTCAAGCTTGTCTAAAAATAAAGAGGTACTCACTAAAAATAGTGGGGTAAAAACGAAGATGAAACATATTTTGTATAGGCAGCATGTCGCTCTTAATCATGACACTCATCTATTTCTCGTATTGGGTTTGGGATATTCCCACTTAGTCCCTTGTCCTTCCGGGTTTGGGTAATCCATTTTTCCTCTCATTTGATTATTCCACTTTGTCATTATTACCCTTGGTCCTATGTTGAGTCAAATGTTGCCACACTCCAGAGTCATGTCGCCAATATGTTCAAGAGAATTCCTATCTGCAATTTATTACTTATACATTGTCTGACCCTTGTTATAGTCTTGGATCCTACACTTTTCATTCCATTTTATTCCTTGTTCCATGTCAATGATGGGGAACTCATTATGACTCTCCTTTGGGTCACTTCCTATCGACTTTAGCTCATTATCCAGGAAGATGACTTAGAAAATCCCTTTTAGTACCTTAGAGTTTGCATGCCTTAATGGCAAGTTCTTCTCATCCGACAATAGGTTTTAACTATTGGCCTTTGTTTAGGTGATTCCATGAGTGTTCGACTTCAGATTCGTTAGCACATTCACAGATTGTACTATCATGCCTTGAGATCCATTTTCATTGTGGGTGGTTCCTCTCATGCCCGTTAACAGTCCACATCAATGGTCGGTAATCAAGTGGTTTTCTAGAATGTTCTACTGTGACATGTTCATTCGCATGCTAGAATTCATACTTTGATTGGGCTGGGATGGAGCACAAGACATTGAGTTTTGTATGATATGACTCAGGTTGCATGGAGTTATATATTTTTCATGATTGTACACATGTTTCTTCTACACAGATGGTTGTGTCCATGTATTGGATCTTAGATTACAGCTGATCCTTCTGTATTGGATGGTTGTGCCCATGCCATGGATCTTTTCATAGTCCTTATTATCTAGATGGTTTCTTCCATACCGTGGATTCATGTTTTCACATCAGATATTTTTATGTATATGCATCCTTGATTTCCAGGTCTCTTGACAGTGTTTGTCCTTATCCTTGCAAAAGCTTGTAAATCATCTCAGCCATCACTCCTCGTTCCGCCTTCATGCTTTAGGGGACATCTGTTACACAATATTTTTTCACACCTCCTGCAATTCCCTGTGACATATCCCGAAGTGCCCGAAAAATGACCATAATTCAGTTTATTCATTCAGATATGCAGCTCAAATATTCCCTAAAACATTTATTGGTAAATGTCGTGAGCTTTCCCTCAAGGAAATGGCTCTTAAACCCTAATTTGAGAATCATCACCCTTATGAGGTTAAAACCCACGATGAGCGCATGTTTCATTGTACTTAACCAGTGATGGCATCACTCTATTCCCTTGCATAACCACAATGATCCCAAAGAGGATGAGAAGCTTCATGATCTAGAAGTTTCCAGAGCGATGAGATGGATGTTGTTTGGCATAGATGAGGTCGAATCCTCCCAACTTAGCCTCTTTGTCTTATCGCTATGAGCTACCTCCTTGAGATTAGGGCCTAATCCTATATTTGGAGAGATCCTAACTCCCTTTCCCAACCTATATATTCATTCCTTCCCATTCCCAAATGGTTGGTTGGTGAGGTTAGAGGGCTAGTTGGTCTTTGCTTATTTTCACCATTATGCTAAGATTGTGCCTATATTATACTCATTTGGATTGGAGGAGGAGTGCTTGGAGAGCTTAGCTTGGACTTGGATATTCATTCATGGAGAGCCTATCAACATGAAGGCTTGTTTGTATTCCTGTCCTTATTTTATGTTAATATACAACTACTGGTTCATTTTCCAAGAATGTGTATGTTCATGTATCATTTATCTTAACATTCCTTGATCAGTTAAGTATGTTTCTTTTGAATATTGTATTTGTATTTTCATGTCTTGTTGTGTCTTGATCTCTTGTGTAGGTACATAAACGCTGAGAGCAGCAGGAACGATTCCGTGACACGAGTGACTCAAGATCTTCAACAAAGGAGATCAAGATAGCATCAGAATGAGGTAAGCAATCTTGTTCATCTCTCTTTTCAATTGCAACTTAGGAATGTGTCTAGTATATTGTCGCTTCAGCTACTAGACCCACTCATTGGGCTAGAGGAATCGTCTATGTGCATAGATAGGATTTACCTAGACAACAAGTAGTGAAGACCTTGAGAAATTCTAGTTTGTTGCAATTGTTGTGTGGATAGAGTAGCAAAGCAATGATGATAATTTAACGAAAGCACAACTAATCAAGGCGCCATAGGATAGAACACTGACTTGGTATATCAAGTACTTTCAATATCACCCTGTCGCGATGTTGGCAGATACTCAGTAAGCATTGAACAGTGAGGTTAAGAAGCCTAAATATCAGGCGCATTATGTTATAGAGTTTAAGGAGATACAACAAGTGGTAAATGAATCCTCGAGGGATGTCGATCAGAGTTTGAAATACCTAATCTAGAAGGATAATATGAACATCATAGATGAACAACACAAATATTTGTACATAGCTTCGTTGTTGTCTCACCTAGTAGGTTTTAACCCTATACAAAAATTACCTGCATACAAATGCTAAAACACATAAAATAAACAATGCGAGAGCATAACACATAAAACACATATACACATAGGTTTCCCCTGGATCCCAGCTGGGACTACCAGCTTGATTTTTCATTATGTTCCTTTCAATGTTATAATACATATTTATACATGCCAAAGCATCCAATACCATGGACTAAAAACCATCGCATCCAAAAACATGTGAGAAAATCATGCGCAAAACCATAGGTGGGTCTGCCCAACCTAATATAAGTCGGACCCCATAAAGTGGGGTTATGGGTACCCCGAAAACCCCCTATGACCCCCCCCACCTACCCTGCTACACAATCGACGCAATGAAGGGGGGCTCCACGCCCCCTCTAACCCCCCAGTTAACTACATGGGCTAGTCATGGAAAGAATATAACACAACCCAAAATTCTCCCACTTGTCATTTTCTTTCCACAGGGGGCCACAAGAGAACTTAGTCATTTTTCCAACCTTGAAATGATCATTGTTTCTCTACACCAAGAGAACTCCTCAAAGCTCATAGATTTTGTCAATGCATTTGTAGTATTCTTCATAATGTCCAGCTTTACTAGCAACACCTTTTTATCTTCTATCATATCCCTCACAAAGTGATACTGAACATCAATGCGCTTTGTCTTTGAATGATATGTGAGGCTCTTTGCCAAGAAAATTGCACTTTGGGTATCACAATCTATCCTTATAGCTCCTTGTACTAACCCCATACTAGAACACAATCTCTGCAACCAAATTGCTTCCCTGCTTGCATGAGTGGCTACCATGTATTCTAACTCTATAGTTGATAGTGCCACTATAGATTGTTTCTTACTCATCCAACTGACTGCACCTCCAAATAGGTTAACACATCCCCACTTGTAGATCTTCTTTGGTCCAGATCTCCAGCCCAGTCTACATCAACAAAGGCATGAATATCCAACATTCTGTCCAATCCCAGTCTTCCTTGGTAGCACAAACCATAATCACTAATGCCACACAAATACTTGAAAAACCGCTTCACTACTGTCCAATGCTCCTTCCCTAGTTTTGACATAAACTTGCTCAATACTCCCACTGCATGTGCAATGTCTGGTCTAGTACAAACCATTGCATACATCAAGCTACTGACTGCACTTGCATATGGAACACAGGACATGTCCTCTTCATCTTCTTGTGTCTTGGGACATTGTTCAGCAGATAATCTCACACCTATAGGAATAGGATCCTTTACCAGTTTACTATCCTGCTATTAAACCTTTGCAATATTGTCTCGACATACTTCCTCTGGTTTAACCAGAGCTTCCTATTTTCCCGATCTCTTTTAGTTTCCATGCCCAAAATATAGTTTGTAGAACCAAGATATTTCATGTTGAATTTGGAGGACAATTGGGTCTTCAAATCCTGGATAATTTCTTTGTCATTTCCAACCAACAACATATCATCCACGTACAAGACCAGATAAATAACACGGTCACTAATTAATTGAAAATACACACAATGATCTTCTTTGCTTCTAGTGAAGCCAAGTCCCCGTATAAATGTATCAGATTTCTGATACGACATTTTTGGTGACTGTTTTAACCCATACATAAACTTCTTTAACTTGCATACCAGTTCTTTCTTACCCTTCACTGCAAAGCCTTTAGGTTGCTTCATCTCAATCTCCTCTTCCAGATCCCTGTGAAGAAATGTTGTCTTCACATCCATCTGTTCTACCTCAAAATCAAAAGCAGCAGCAATAGATAAAAGTAATCTAATAGAAGTTACCTTGGCAACAGGAGAAAAAATATCACCAAAATCAATTCCTGGCACTTCGGAATAACCTTTTGCTACCAACCAAGCTTTGTATTTCTCCACCTTTCCTTCTGCATTTGTCTTCTTCTTGAACACCCATTTGCTACAAATGGGTTTCCTTCCAGCTGACAACTCCACCAAATCCCAAGCCTCATTTTTGTGAAAAGATGCCATTTCAGCAACCATGGCCTCTTTCCAGAGTTTTCCATCCTTTGAATATACTGCTTCCTTCATAGTTTTGGGATCATCATCAGTAATAGATAAAGCAAAATTTGAACAAAAAGCAGATGGACTATACCTTTCTGGCTACCTTCTTTCTCAAACTGATCTTCTCACACCCGGAGTTTGTGGCTCTTCATCTTCTGATTCCTCCTCTGCTGTAGAGTCTGATTCTTACTCCTTTAACTCAAACACTATATTCTTAGGTTCCTTTGGTTGAGCTTCGTGTTTAATAACATCTTTCACCTCTCTGAACACCACATCTCGGTTGTATACAACCTTCCTTGTTACTGGGTTCCAAAGCTTATAAGCCTTTAAACCATCCTTATACCCAATAAAGATGAACCTTTCAGATTTACTATCCAACTTGGCTCATTTCTCCTTTGGAACATGTACATGCATCACATCCAAATATCAGATGTGAAAGAGAGAGTTTCTTACCATTCTATACCTCTTGTGGAGTTCTATTCTCCAATGCTAATGAAGGTGATCTATTGACCAGGTAACATGTTGTCTCCACTGCCTTTGCCCAGAATTCATGTCCTAACCTGGCACCATTAAGCATGCTTCTTGCCCTTTCTATCAATGTCTTGTTCATTCTTTCTGCAACTCCATTTTGCTGAGGTGTATATGGAGTAGTCTTCTGTCGTACTATACCACACTTCTTACAGAATTCTTCAAATTCCTTATTGCAAAACTCTCCACCATTATCTATCCTCAACACCTTTATCTTCTTCTTTGTCTGGTTTTCCACCAGAGCCTTAAATTCTTTAAACCTGTCCAAGACTTCAAATTTCTTCTTAAGGAAATATATCCATGTATTCCTTGAGAAGTCATCTATAAATGATACATAGTACACAGACTTACCCAGTGATGGAACTTTCACAGGTCCAAACACATCACTGTGCACAAGCTCTAATATTTGTTTCGTCCTCTGACCACGAGAGGGGAAACTCACCCGATTCTGCTTCCCATATACACAATTTTCACAGAAATCAAAATCCAGAGAGCTATTACTCATACCTTCTACCATACCTTTACCATGAAGTATTCGAAGGCCCTTCTCTCCAATATGTCCAAGCCTTTTGTGCCACAACATGGTCTTCTCTCCAGAGACCACTAGATTTTCTGCTCCATTTTCAGGAACCATAGACTAATTGCACCCGTCAACAACAGTGCTACCTTGCAGCTTGTACAGAGTTCCAATCCGAACTCCCCGCATCAATACCAGTGCTCTTCGAACCATCTTGCAGGTATCCTTCTCGAACACTGTCTTTACACCTGCATCATCCAACTTGCTTACAGAAATCAGATTTCTGGCCAACGCAGGAATATGCAGAACACCCGGAAGGGTTCTAACCCTTCCACCTTGCAACTTCAAATTTAATTTTCCACGAACAATGATTCTAGACTTCTTATCATCTCCTAAGAAGACATCACCACCATCGTATTTCTCATACTCGTAGAACCACTCTCTATGGGGAGTGAAGTGAAAGGATGCAGCTGAGTCAATCAACCATGCCTCATGATCTACATGTGTACTTGAAGAAGACAAGTACACATCCCCACCTTCATCTAAGGTGGTTTTCACCTTTGCAGAAGGAGAATCATCGAATCCCTTTCCTTTATTAGGAGCTTTAGATTTACAGTCCCTTTTGTAGTGCCCTTCCTTTCCACATTTCGAGCACAACACGTTTACGGGTTTTCCTGGAGATTTAGATCTCCCTCTAGATTTAGATCTCCCACTCGATGACTTATTTTTGTTCCTATTCTGGGACCATCCTCATACAGACAAGGCACCACCATTTTGGCTCTCCATATTTTTCCGTCTCATCTCCTCCATCAGCAAGGATGAGACTATTTCATCAAACTTCAAGGTAGTTGCATTGCTTCCTATTGCAATAACCAGACTATCCCATGAATTTGGTAGAGAACACAACAAGTTTATGCACTTATCTTCATCTGAAATTTTAATATCAACAGATGCTAACTGACTTACCACATAATTAAATGCATTCAGATGCTCTGTCACCGAGTCTCCATCTTTCATCCTCAGGTTATACAATTTTTTCCGCAGGAACAATTTATTCACCAGAGATTTAGATTGGTACAAATTATCTAACTTGTCCCACAAAGCCTTCGCCATAGCTTCCCCTGATACATTCAAAAATACTGAATCTGAGACACACAATCGTGTTGTCCTCTTTTCCTTCTGATCCAAATTCTTCCATTCTTCATTGGACACTCTCATTGGTTTAGTACCTGGATCTATCGCGATCCAGTGATCTTCATCCACCAATAGATCCTCCATCTCGATTCTCCCCAACTCAAAACTCTAACCATTAAATTTCTCGATCTCTATCTTTCTACTGCTCACCATCTTCTTTCACCACCAAAATTGATCTCACAAATCTCCCACTGAACAAGGTCTACCATAGGCTTGAATGAAACCCCTCAGCAGAAAAGGCATCGCCTTGAAGCCAAAACATATCTGATACCAAATGTAGGTTTTAACGCTGTACAAAAATTACCTGCATACAAATTATAAACACATAAAATAAATAATGCAAGAGCATAAAGCATAAAGCACATTTACACAAAGATTTCCTCTAGATCCCAAAATCAGGACTACCAGCTTGATTTTTCATTATCTTCCTCTCGATGTTATAATACATATTTATACATGCCGAAGCATCCAATACCATGGACCGAAAAACATCACGTCCAAAATCATGTGCGAAAATCATGCACAAAACCATAGGTGGGTCTGCCCAACCTAACATAGGGTCCAAAACCAAAATTTTCTAGGGTGCTGCCTCAAACCCCATAAAGTGGGGTTACAGGGTACCCCTCAAACCCCCTATAAACCCCCAAATCCCCAATTACACAATCGACGCAACAAAGGGGGGGCTTCGCCCCCCCTCTAACCCCCTGTGAACTACGTGGGCTAGTCGTGGAAAGAATATAACATAACCCAACACACCTAAGATTACCATTGTTGTAGTAGAAGATATCAATGCAAGAAAAATTTGTGGAGATCGAAATGAGGTTGGAAGCCTCACCAATACAAGATACAAATATTGGAGTACAACAGATCCACTCATAGCTGGCAAGTATGCGCCTTGATTTGCAGAGCCGAAGAAGGGAAAGAAAGCCGAGCCTGAAGTTTGAGCAGAATTTTGGTGCTTGAAATGCAAGGGCCACAGTCATGATAAGGACCATTATCTGGTTTATCAAAATTATCTTATTTGGGAGGGGGGGGGGGGGGGCGCTGTCCTACTGAAGCCAGAAAACACCGCAGGGTGGAGCACATGCGTAGCATCGTGGTGCACTATTTGTGAGGTTACAGGATAACATGTAATAGATAATTGTCACCTACTTCAAAAGTTTGTACATATGCCTGAGTAGGTGTTTTGCATCTTTTGAAAATCTGTAGGACACAAAGAGTGCCATTATCGAAGTTATGAATTAATGATGGATAGAACCCCTACCTATCAAATGCAGGTAGAAACACGGCCTCAAGATCAAGGAGAAGGTGCAGCACATAGAGGATTCCAAGGTCGTGGAAAAGGAAGAGGAGGAGGGGATGGCATAGGTCATGGACAAGTTATTTGTTATAACTATGGTGAAGCTGGACATTTTGTACGCAACTGTCCAAACCTAACACATCCATCTTGTTAATATTGCAGACACTTAAATCATGTGATAGAAGATTGCCGGATACTTATAAAAAAGATGCAGGAAAAGAATACACAGACGTAGAAGCCTACACATAATATCTATATGATGAGGGCAGAGCCTTGCGAAGAAGATCATAGTATCAATATCGTAACGTGCAGTGGTATGGCCATAGGTGAAGATAAGGGAAAGCAACTAGAAACAGAGGTATGGGTGTGCAAGGATGCTGAAAAAAATTTGGGTTTGATCTCAACAGGCTAAAGAGACTTTTATGGAGGATAAAAATAATTTCGTTGAAGCTCCTACGTCTGAAAGTCCAGAGAAATTAGCTGGGAATAGTGAAGTGCAAGATGTGGATCCTTTGTTGTTAGCTACTTTCCTAAAGACTTGTATGAAGTTGTTGCATGATAAAAAGGCAGTAGAAGGGTTGCAGGAATTGATAGATAATTATACAAGTAAGGTTAATATTCCTTTAGAACAACGCGTTGTGAGGAAACTAGGTAAGCACAAGAAGCAAACATGGTGCGAGATGAGGCTAACCGCACATATTGGAGAGTATGAAATGGACCAAGTAATATTGGATCTGGGGTTTGGGGTCTGATTCTAGTGTATTACCTAAACAAACTTGGGAAATGATGGGGAGATATGTGCTACAATGGTCTCCTATATAGTTATGCATGGCTAATCAATGGAAGATTATTCCTATGGGGCGCCTGTATGGGGTAATGGTGGACATTGAAGGAGCTTGTGCATTGGCTGACTTTGAGGTAATTGAATTAGTCAATGACATCAACCCTTACCATGTGCTACTAGGAATTGATTGGGCCTCCAACAAGGATGTAGTGATCAGTATGAAGAAGTGGAAGATGACACTTGAGAGGAAGGAACTCAAGGTTATTGTACCACTAGACCCTACTGAGGGAGTGCGCTATACTGAACCTGTTTGCAACTTTGTGGAGGATGATGATGATCTAGACCATATATACAACATCATGGCATGAGATGAAGATTAGATCAACCCCACTATAGATGGATGGATCGCATGGGATAGAGGCAACTCATGTACCTCAAAATTTAGATGAAGAGCTCGAACACTGGCAGAATAGGTTGCATGAGGTCTTTATGCTACGTTGCAATTTGATGAAAAAATCGTTGTGGTGCATATCTACAGAGGTAAGGAAACATCAGCATTATGATGGCCTAAATGATGTTAATCTCTTTTTCAATGATTTTGAAAGTGAGGTGCATGAGGAACATCGATTCCAAGCACTTGAATTGGCACTTCACACTACACCTGCCCATTGGTGGGGTACGCATAAGGAAAGCTTCATTGACCTGAAGGAATACAAGCAGATGATGAAGATAAGCTCTTGATATGCTAATACCTAGATGGTTGAGAACTATAGTGGAAAGTATGACCTATGCAAGCATTTGGTGCAGCGGACTAAAGCTTGGGGTGACAAACCTCAATTAGAGTGGGTACATGTTTTTTGCCATACCTTAGACACTATCCCTATGAATTGGTACTTTTAAACATAGCTACGCCATAGAACAATTCAATGTGATATTATGAGGGAAAGCTTCTTATTAATTTTACACTTTGAGGATGGATTTGAATGTATTCATGAAGCGCTACAAGAGATTAAGACCACTATTTTTAGAACACCTAAAGAGCCGATGGAATGGGTACAGCCAGACAAGAGTACACAATTGCGCCATGAGCTAGAATGTTACAATGTGATGGTCAAAGAAGAAGAATATGATCCAAGCAAAATTAACATCCTTAAAACTAAAGGTTAGTGTGAGGTTGAAGGACCTAAGACAGAGAACATCGATGTAACAGAGCCATTAAAAACCTGGAAAGTAAATATTGGATCTGATATGGAGCATAAGGTCAAAAAGATAGGAGACTATTAGGACGAAGATACAATCGATATGGTGACCAAGCTACCGCGTGAATACCATGATCTATTACCAAGGAAGTTCTCAGATTTGAAGGGTATTGTAGTAGATTTGGGCGTAGTGAAAATTAATTTGAAACTTGACGTGAAGCCCATAAAGTAGAGACCTTATCAGCTTTATAAGATGTTGGAGGCTGTTAGAGCCTAGATTTACCTCAGGCTGAAAAGGTAAGCTTTTGGAGAGTTCTGATTGGGGCAAGGAAGGCAATTGTTTTGATGCTTTAGATTGAAAAAATGGATGGATCAGGCTGGTGAGGAGCCAAGGAGTGCAAGAGAGTCTCAAGATTCCTCCTCAAACAGATTAAAAAATTGAAAATTAAACAAAATTTCAAAGCAGAGCACAACAGTCCAGTGAATTCTACCTTAATCACTCATTTGTTTAATTTCAGAAGCAAAAGGAAGGGAAAATGATACACATAGCCATCAATGAACTAACAAGTACATAGAGAAAAACACCATCAAAAAACAGAGCCACATGGATCCCAACAAGTGCTGCAAAACCCTGGTCTTTCCTTTGCCAAAAATGCAGAGATAGAATGTACAATGATGTGTCAAGCAATCCCAAATGTCCAACCCTGACAGTGACTCAGAAAATACATGATATAGACTAGCCCAACCCATTCCCTTGCCTCTAGGGGTCCAGCTCATCATTCTAGGAGTTGTTTCAACCAATTCTAAACAAAGCACTAAAATCTAGGCAATCAAACAAATTGCCTCTATATGATAGGAAACTGATTCATTCATTAAATTTTCACTTTTTAGTGAATGAATCCTCTAGAACAAGTAAATATCTGCCAAAATTACATCATAGTCATCAAGTTACATCAAGATAGATCAATAATTACATCAAAAAGCAAAACTAGTCAAAACTGGGTGAATTTCTTAGTTGTACAGTGAAAAATAGGAAAACATCCTCTATGCGCCGCGACCAGAATCTCTATGCATAGCACAACTTTGGGGCTGATTGTGAGGCACTTCCAGAAGTCCAAATTGAGCTCAAGATATCTCGTTGGAAAGCCCTGCCTGTCTACTTTCCAACCCAAGTAAAATTTCTGGATTTGGATGTCATTTTCCCCTCCAACACTTCATTCTCCCAAGACTGCTTCCTGTGGGTGCAAAAGGTGGCAGAAAGGTCATTTTTAGGGTATTTTTGATCCTTTAGGCAACCCAGAGCTTGATGAAATCCTTAGGTAATCCATGAGCATGCATAAATTTTCATATAAAATTCATAAATGCAAAGTTTTCCTCTAGAAGATCTCCCAATTATAAGCGCACGCCAAGTGGCGCTACGCGTTGGGCGGAAAAACCTGTTTTAGACCAAAATTTTCAAAATTGACAAAATTTTCTCCAAATTTATTGAAATTTGGGTTGGACCTTCTTTATCAAGTGTCATGCTGGGCTAAAGAGGCTTCGGCCAAGATCTGAAGACGGTCATGCTCCTTTTTCCTCTTTTGTCTCTTTGTTGCCTTTTTCAGTTTTGCCTTTAGATTTCTTATTCGTGCCTTGGAACTCATATTTCGCGCCCTGTAATGGAAAACCATGTGTCTCCACAATGCTTTATCCCTATCAGCCTTGTCTAGCAGTCTCTCCAAGTGGATGTTGATTCTCTCGAGCCAAGACTCCCGATCCTCATTAATCTCTTGCTCCAATGAAGTGAACTCAATCCTCCTCCTTTGGGCATCTTGAGGATTCTCTCGGATGTTTTGCAACTCCATGATTTCTTTTTCATCTTTAAGTTGTTTGTTCCTCTACTCCGAGTATTTCATAGTCCACTTAACCCTCTCCAAGTCGAGGGACAAGGCTTTGATCTCTGTCTGCTGCTCCTGGATGATCTCTCTAAGATGTGCACTTTGCGGGCCCATGTCTGTATTGTCATCCTGGACAAGAATAAATTCTCTCTCACCTGAAGGCCCTTCATCCTACATTGGCCTCTTGCCTCTGTCTTGTACCTATGCTATTGATGGCTACAACGAAACCCCTTCCACCCCAGGGGGAGATCGTACTCGTCGAGCTGCTGCAAACAACCCCCTTGTGCCTCTCTGATAGGTGACATATGTCGGCACACTAGTAGTCTCTGCCTCTCGTCCTCCATGTTAATACCCGCATCATGGACAACCTCCTGATGAGCTGCTGAAGCTGTGAAGAACTCATGGGAAATGAAATCTTCCCATGTGATACCCTGCAGGCCAAGTTGATGTACAACAATGATCTTGATGAGCGCATAGTGATAAATGCTATTGTACTGCTGTTCAGGAGTCTTCTTCTGCACAAGAGTGGTCATCCTCTCGATGTTTCGGCACATGAAATATGGAATGTTCATCAACCTCACTCTCATGAAATGCATCAATAAATTGATATGGTATGCATAGAGGCGTGACAAGTGGCCTTCACAACTGAAGTATCTGATAATGAGTCTCATCAATGGCGCATAAGATTCCTTCAGAAACTGGAATGGGAATACCCTGCTGAGCTGCCTCAAATAGCTAGGCCTGATGTAAGGTTCATAATATGCTCTATCCAGCTGTTGCCTTTTGTTCCACTCTTCGCCTATATTCAGTATCCTGGTGGCCAGAGAGATGGTTTTGGTGTCAAGGTGAAGTTTACTCCAGCAAGAGTAACATGACCATCATGCAGATGCAAAACAAACAACCGAACTAACTCTGGATGATGCTGGATCTAAGAAATCATCTCACAATACTGAAAGCATGACTGTTGCTGAAAGCATGTCATTAAAGCGGGCAGGCCTGCAATTGAGTTAAGGAAGTGGGCTCTTTTCTGACATGTCTGCCACCTTTTCGAGGCCTTCTCGGCACATTAAGCTCAGTGGTTGAGTCACTCTCTTTCTCATATGATGAATCTATATCTGTCATTGGTGCTGCAATGTGTATAATAATTGTATGTTTGTTTGGTGTTGTGTTTTCAATGCCAAATGTGCCAAAGGGAAATGAGGGACTGTGGGACAGTGGGAAAAGTGGATGATGGAGTTTGTCAAGTGAAATTTGAAATGTGCGAAGAGTCACTTTGAGGGATGTGGGGATTTAGGGATTTCACAAATGATATGGGAGAGGGAGAATGATAGGGAATGATAGGATTTTAGGATAGGGAAAATGGGAAGTAGGGATATGAGTGGTTTGGGAGGTTAGAGGATAAGGGATTAATTATAATGATAGGATTATGAAGGGGAAGGGATCACAAGTGGGACAAGAAACTTGGCACCAAAATCATAACTTCAAAACACCAATTTCACAACCCTAAAGGAGTAGCTTTTGATATATAGGGTTTACATTCTCATGCCTTGAACCTTTAAATCTTCCCTCTAAACAATACCCAACACAAGCTAAATTCAATAGAAGAACTCTTGAACTTACTTGGAGCAAAAGAAATGGCGTGTTTTTGAGTTTTGATGACAGAAGTGATATAAAGCTGGCCTATCAACTCTGTGCACCGCTCACAAACCGAGTGCTCTGTGCCTCCTAGATGCGCCGCGACAGTGCAAATTTACACAGAGAATTTGCACCCAATGCGTCGCGCGGTCTATGTGCGCCATGACCTCCTCCAACCCACCGCGCGCACCTTCAACGCACAGTCTCAGCTCAAAGACACAAAATTCACTCCTCCAACACTCAAGCCGATTTCATTTGACCTCTTGGAATAGCAAGGGATGTTTCAAGAAATGAACATGTCTAATGGAATGATGGGTTTTATTTTTATTGAAGCCACGATGACTTTTTGTCTTGGAGGTTCTGTGTGCTGCGCACAAGCCCAGTGCACCACACCTCATGGATGCGCCGTGCCAGAGGAAAAATGCACTGTGGCAAATTTCTCAATGCATCGCGCAGCCTATGTGCGTCGCGCGCTTACCCAATGCGCAACGCAGACTTGTAAACACAGTCTTAGTTTTCAAAATGACAGCTTCGCCCTTTCACAGCTTGAGTCAGTTCTCAAACGATCTCTTGAATGCAAATGACATTAATACATATAGAAATATCTTCATAAAGACATGGCTTTGATTTTGTCTTTGTAAAGACCCACTTTTGTAATGTTTTAAAATTGGCATTTCTTCACTTTTAATACAACTCTTTTCTTCAAATTTCCTTTTTGATTTTTGGCTAAACGATGACTTCTTAGTTGATTTTTTGCAGGGATGGTGGCATTGAACTTTGGAAAAGGATGACCAGAGTCTGCATTTGAAGTACTACATGACGGAAAACTTTAAAAATACATATTTATTACAAACAATTAATTTAACGATTTCCTCTTCAAAGCAGAGTTTTGAAGAGGAATCATCCTTGAGCATTCTTGATGATAAAAATTTGAAATGAAAACTTATTTTGACCCTCCCTCTAGCCTGCTAGCTATATTGGACACTTTGAGGACTAAATCAACTAAACCCTAGACCTAAAAAGACCCTAAACCCTTAAATAACTCTTTATTGACCAAGAGATTAGAACAGGACTGTAAGTGGCCTTAAAACTCGATTTTGATGAACAGACCTGAGCCAGTAGGGCAAGGCATGAGGGGTAATGAATGAAAAGACCCTTCCAGTAGATTATGGCCTGCCCCTAGCGGAATGCAACTGAGTGAATCGAGCGAGACACCTAAAAAATGAAATGCAAAAGAGAAAGTTTGATTGTTGATGGAGGGCTGACGAGACCGACTCTAACAGAGGCCATAATTATTGAGCCAGTAGAATAATTTGATTAGGTGAGCCCAATGGTTGTCTAGGAAAAGAAATAACAAGGTGAAATTTGGATATGCGTAGATCTCATAAATCTTAATGATGCATGTGTTCATGATCCGTTTCCCACACCATTTACAGATGAAGTCATGGAGAATGTTGGGGGCTAGGAGGCATATTCATTTACTGATGGATTCTCAGGATACCATCAAATAAATATCACACTGCAGGATCGCTACAAGAAAACCTTCACAATAGAGTGGGGTTTCTTTCAGTATACAGTAATGCCATTCATGCTAAAGAATGCGCCTGCGATCTTCTCCAAGGCAGTAATCATGGCATTTAAGGAGTTTAGTCAAAAATTATTGGAGGCATATTTTGATGACTGGACTGTGATTGGATTGGTGAAGCACCATGTTGCAAGTCTACACCTCATGTCAGATACATGTCACAGATACCAAATCACGTTGAACTTGAAGAAATGTATATTTTGTGTGCCTTTTAGAATTTTTCTAGGCCATGTAGTATGTAAACAATGATTGGTGGTCGACCCTGCAAAGATAGCAGTGATTGTGAATTTAGAAGCTCCCAAGAATGTTAAGCAGTTGTGTGCAACGTTGGGCCACACAAGCTACTATAGGAATTTTATTGAGTCTTATGCCTAGATAACCATGCCGATGGAGAAACTATTAAAGAAGGATGTGATTTTTGTTGGGGTGAGGAGTGTCAACAGAGTCTTGGTTTCTTAAAGTAAAAGATGGTGATTTTTCCCATCTTAGTATTTACGAATTGGAAGAAAGAGTTCCATGTGCATGTAGATGCCTCATGTATTACACTGGGTGCAATATTGACCCAGCCTAGAGAAGGTGATATTGGTCATCCAATAGCCTTTTCAAGTAGGAAACTGTCAGAAGGCGAAGTGAACTATTACACTACACAGTGCAAAGGGATGGTGATGGTCTACGCACTACAAAGGTTTTGACATTATTTGTTGGTGCACATTTCAAAATGTACACAGATCACTCTGCTCTCAAGTACCTGGTCAACAAGCCTATGTTGGGGGGGAAGATATGTAGGTGGTTATTGTTGTTCTAGGAGTATTACTTTAAAGTGATAATGAAGCCTAGACAGTTGAAGGCAAGACTGGATCACCTATGCCAAATTGAGATAGGTGAAGAACCAGCCATTTTGGAAGAAGGATTACCAGATGTGCAGCTCTTTGTTGTGCATGTTGCAGATGACGACTTTGTTGATATCATTTAGTTTTTGAGCACAAGTACAGCCCCAGAAGGCTATTATACTCAACATAAAAACAAATTAGTGATCCGTGCAAGTCGTTTTTTCTGCTATAGCGGGACATTTGTATAATATGGGAACAAATGAGATATTGTGTTGATATGTTTTGATGCTTGAGCGCGCTAGTATCCTCGTTGAAGCACATGGAGGAGTAGCAGGAGGATACTATGCAGGTAAAGCCACCATGCAAAAGATTTTAAGCATAGTGTTATGGTGTCCGATGATACATAAAGATTCTAAGGCATTTTACAAAGCATGTGATGCTCATCAAAGGATGGTAAAGCCTTCTCGAAGAGATGAATTTCCCTTAAACACTTAGGTTTCATTACAAGTATTTGACAAATGGGCAATTGGCTTCATAGGTCTAATACAACTACCAGGAAGGAAGAGAGGCATGTGGTACATCATTACTACAATGGAGTAGTTAATCATATGGGAAGAAGCGCAACTAGTGAAGGATTCTACTAATGCTACAGTGGTGAAGTTCCTTTTTGAATACGCCTTAACACAGTTTGGGTTCCCTAAGATATTGATGAGTGATAGGGTACACATTTCCTGAATGAAACAATTAGCGCAATGCTTGAATAATTCTAGGTTTACCATCAAAAGAGTATGCCTTATCATCCCTAAGCCAATGGTACAGTGGAAGCGTTCAATAAGATTCTAGAGAATGCGTTGACAAAGGTTTGTAACGCGAAGCAAAATGGTTGGAACATACGCATCCCGACGGTCCTATGGGCATATAAGACAACATGCAAGAAGTTGATAGGAAAAAATTCATTTAGGTTGGTCTATGGGATCGAGGCATTGATGCCCATGGAATATATTTTTCCAAGCCTGTGCATTGCAGCTTTGATAGAGATGGAAAATCACGAGACCTTGGAGGAACAACTAGCTCAATTAATAGAGTTGGAAGAAGACCGGGTTCTTGTAGGATTTCACCAGTAAGTGAAAAAGGAACATGAGAAGGCCTAGCATTATAGGAATATTAAGATGCACACTTTCAAGGTTAACGATTTGGTTTTTCTTTATGATAGTCAGTTCACAAAGTTTCCTAGCAAGTTCCAAATGCACTAATTGGGCCCATATATCTTCAAGGAAATTACAGATGTTGGTGCAGTTTAGATTGTAAAGCTAAATGGATAATTGTTCCCTAGAAGGGTGAATCGAAGTTGGTTGAAGTTATATACAAGGGATCCTACCCTTGTGCAATGACTACATGGTAGCAAGACAATCTTAGCGCTCTAGGCAGCTGTAAGCGAGAGAGAGACTATAAACTACACTGCCCGAAGAAAAGGAAAATGTAGTAAGGGGATTGTGTGATAGACACAAGGGGTACAATAGAAGAAGTTGCGATGGATGAGCTACGCCATGGGGTGATGTCATGCAGTCGAATCCAAACATAGTTGTTGAAGTCACTGTTCATGATTGGATAGCGAAAATCCCATTAGGAGGAGTGGGTAGGAGACATTTATGGTGAAACTATTTGGAGATCTACCTACAAAGATACATTTATGATCAGAAAATGGAGGGAACGTTTGGATTTGAATTCAAAATCACCTATAAATCTAGCATGTTGGTCTACCATATAACACTTTACCTTCTGAAAATTGCATATGAGCCCTCATATTTTTACTTTATGAATCAGCAAGTTTTGGAGGATTTGGTTTCAAGCCTAGCATTTGCGAGACTCCCTAAATGGAACCCAAAGATTATACTTGAACAGATGTCCATCGAGCCTATAAGTTATGAAGCCATTATCTCTTAAGCAGAAGCCCCATAGGTTGTGTAATTGGAAGCTACGCCATCTGTGCCTATGGCACCGAGGTCGCCTAGGACAAAACCATCTATTTCTAAGGAAAAGGATAAGAAACACTAAGTTGTATCAGTGAGGCAGTCACCGAGGAAGATTCCGAAAGAGGTTAGGCAGAAAGAAAAAATGGATAAGTCCAAGAAACCCCATGAACCCTTGGATTTGGACGAAGATGAAATTCGCAAAGTAATTGAAGAGTTTGATGCTAATGAGGGAGAGCCTCTCATTTTGCTCCTATAGTATATGCCTCTGCGAAAAGGGAAAGTGAAGGTTCCAAAGGATCTTGATAATGCGAAATTCACGATCTCTACACCGCTATTGCCGAAAGAAGTGGTATTTTAAGGTGGGCTCTTAGCATTTATCCCTATGTTAAAATTGGAGTATTGGGAACTAGCTGATCATGAGAAAATTCTGCATTTGGCCACTAATAAGTACATGAACAAGATTCACTATGAAGGGAATTGGGTCACAAAACTGGAACTAATAGAATGAATAAAGGGGTTGAGTAGGTCGGATTGCAACATATGTTGTGTGTGCCACACTTTCACCAGTTGATTATCAATATTGTATGTGTGCACCAATTCCTTGTGCTGGTGCATGGTGGGTCTTTATGGTCAGGTGAATCGATCCCCATAACAAACATGTTGATCCACAGAATTACAAAATTTCTATAAAGGGGTGGATCCATACAAGGAGTTTGGAGGCAAAAGCAAGGAAAAGGATCTTGTAAATAAAATGAAAAGTGATTTTATACTGGTCAAGAAGTTCCACGGATACTCTATCCACTCTATTATAGACCCAGCAGTGTAGTTTGTCGCTCAAATTTTGGCCGACAAGGTCATGCAAAAATGTCACACGGATGAGGTTTCGGTGTCAGTAATTTCATTGGCTTCACAATGCACCAAGGGGGTGCAGTACAACTAGGCACAGTACCTCCACAAAGATTTCTTAGCAAATTGCCACGAATCACAATATGATAGAAAGGAATTTCACTATGCCTGGCTCCTGCTATTAATTATACTTGTTGCAAGGTGACTTATGGAGGATAATTTGTTCCCTCCATAGGATGAGGATTTACTAGAGGTAGTGAAGTTCACTTCCCTGTGGGAGACAAAGGATCCAGAGAGGATCGCAGAATAAAAATTCTTCTGGATACTGTTTGAGATGGACCTCTACATGGTGATCAGTCAGAGGCCAAGTTTGTCTCTAACCTTGTTTGAGCGATTGCTAGCCTACGCAGAATTGAAGGTTGATTTTCATAATGTATCCATCCATGCGAAGTGATATTCTAAGAAGACATGGCACAAGTTTCCATTCCTAGTTACAAAGGTCGATGTAAAGGATGTTGTGGCGACATGGCCAGGGGAGTGGCAACAACCCACAAATCGTGGTGCAAGTACTAGCAAAGGCGGAGACAGCTCCTCCTCACAGATAGCTACAAAGAAATGGATAGAAGTAACACAAGCAATAGCATGGGATATTTCAGATTTGTTGGATTAGTGGGTCTTGACCCAGGTTTAGAGTTAATTGCGCCAAACAAAACCCTACAATACTAGCCCTTTTGGCATCAACCCGCATAACGTAGGTTGCAATGTCACCGGAAGCACTATGGGGGGATGCTAGAACCAAGTTTCCCATCCAAAGATCAATGTGATGACTTTTATTACCCTAGATCTACCTTCACCCAAATCTATAAGCCCATAGAACTCGGTACTGCAACTTCCATTAAATGGCCTCTAGAACTTCGCGAAGGTCTACGATAGGTCTTTGCGGACCCTTAACAGATGAATCATCCACTTACGCACACCATAAAACAACCCTAGATCTGAGTTCACACAGATCTACTTAAGCATTAAATAAACATAAAAGAATATAGTATAATCTTTGCATAAGTACTTAACATGCATAGCGTATAGTTAATAAGACTTATCCAATAGAGTCACACATCAATAAATCATTGTTTCATAAAGACATTATTCCATCAAAACATATATTGCAAACATAAATAATAGAAGTAAACAGATAAACACATGAATTTCTTCAACAATCTTCTTTATTGATCTTCAATATGAGGTTACAGACTCAAAATTGCCCTACACACTCAACTGCAAGGGTCCACACACTCATCTATGAACTCTAATCTAGGCCTCCACACACTTAGCTGTGCAATCTTTTCTCTTTTCTATACCCATTATTTACTTTCCCTTTTCCTCAGAAGTAGACATAAGCATGCCTTAGACTCTCTTAAGATACACCTATTTATAGATTTTTACATACAATCCCATGGTCCATGGACCATGGGTGGATCTTAAAACAGACTCAACTTTACATCACCAAGCGGCTAAAACCCCTTTCTAATTCTAACTATCTACGTGCTCTGCATCCACAAATTGTAGAGGCTTTACATATGTTCACCAAAATGTACATCAATACTTGGGTTTTTAACCCAAAAGTGACCCTGGGGACCCCATCCCAATAGACCCCCAACAAAAAGGTCGTGACTCACCCTCGAGTCACTCGACTAGTGCACTGATCTTGTTTCAAACATCCCCCACCTTCACCTACACAACTGCAACATCAGTAGAGCTCTGCGTAGCTTCCTGCTTGACCTCTTCTATAGGCTTCTCTGTAGCTATTCCTTCCGTGGCCAGCTTGATCTTTTGTTTTGTTTACTGCAAGCCCATCAGCTTCTCCTGAATGTTAGTTGAGACTTGTTAAGCTTCTTCTATCCAAGGTCCCAACATGGCCTTAAGCATGACCTCCTTTTCCTAAGTTGCTTCTACTTGTGCGAGAAGCTGCTTCCCCTCCTGCAACTTGGCAAGGCACTGTGTTATAGTAATTGAGCGTGTCATCATCCTAACTTTGTTGTACTACTTCTAGAGCTCTTGAATCTTTGTATTCAAGATCTACAGGTTTGGGTCTTCCTGCAGAGTCGTTACCAACTCCATCGCTTGTTCAAACAAGGCCGTGCAGTCATCGACTACGGCACCTAAAGTGGCCATCCCTTCCTTCATGGTGGCTCCTTGCTACTCTCTAACTTCAAGCAGAGTCGTAGGATGTAATTGAAGTTGTAGCTCTAGGATCTTCATATTGAGTTTGAATTGAACTTGCCCAACTTCCACCTTCGCCTTGCGCACTCCTGCAACTAATTTCTGGATCTTGGCTTCCGACTATGTGTCCTCTGGGATGTGCAACTTTGGCACTATTCTGTGTGCCTATGCTATCATGGCCTCTAGCCTATAACTCTCTGCATGGATTGTTTATTTTTCCTTTAATACCTACATTTTATCGTAAAATATCTCTTCGTTGTTGACGCTATATTTTCTTATCAAATTGAGAGTGTGTTGTTTCCAAGCTCTCAATTCCTCCATAATCTCTACCTATAGCACATGAAGAATCTCATAGGGGAGCGCTGCAATGTTCAACCTGATTCTCTTAAGAGTACTTAAGATGATTAGGTCATTGGATGACTCTGCACGTAGGGACACTTCCAATAGAGTAACCGTGCGAAGGTCCAATGTCCTGACCAATTCTGCAGCCTGACTCATCCATGTACCAGGCTTACTGGTGAGCTCTAGTATTGCAGCAATGATGTTGCAGCTCCTGAGACTCCCTTCTTTACTTTTATCAACCCTGTTATTCGTAACAAACTTGGAAACGATGGTGCTATATGCACAAGTACTAGCTTTTTCCGCAAGTTGTTAGTTGATTAGCTAGCACAACTCCGCTAGGAGCTTAAGCTAACTTCTATGAGCTCTTAGAAGAAGCTTTTAACTGTGATGGATGAAAGCTAACTCAAAAGAGGCTAGTCTACTTGCAGAAAGAAGCTGAAATATGAAAGGAAATGCAAACCCTAGCAAACCGTAGTTTTATCAACTAACCTGACTAGTGCAAGAAAAGAGATGAAAGCGGTGGAAATGGATGCCATTAACCCTTGGAAAGGTAAAATTCATGCTACTTCTGAAGTAAAATCTGGAAAAAGCATCCTTTTGTATTTTTGAGTAAGTTGGCAGAATTATTATGCATGTGCTTCAACTATTTTTTTACTGTGCAGAGGTTGATTGGTGAAAGGAAATGGAGTGGGTGCTTGCAGGAGGTTGGGAAGGTGAGAAGAGGGCCTAAGGGGTCCCTAGCACCCTTTCAGAGAGTTTCACAGTGGTCAGATCTCGAAAAATTTCTCACATGAACTTCGATAGGAAGTTTGCAGGGGTTCTACAGGATGTTCTACAGGAAATTCTACAGGAAGAGCCGAAAGAGGATTTTAGAGGGTTGATGGTGGAAAAAAAGTGGGAAAGTGGAAATGGAGGATGGATGAGGATGTGAAGGGGTCTAGGACCTCGTAACTAAAGTTAAGGAGTGATGAAGGTGGTTGGATTTGTTCAAGGATGGAGGGAGCAATGTTGCACAAGAATGTAGAAATTAGGGCAAATTGGAAAAGTGTGGCAAATGAAGGGAAGGAATCTTGGATTAGGGGTTGGAGCAGGTTTTATGATGGAGGAAGGATAGACAGGGATGTATTACAGGTGCTCTATACACTATTTTCCAAAATTGATCGAACAATGACTAGAAAAACCATAGACCTATCTATTTTGACCTAATCTAACCTAACAACAAGAAACATGATGAACATAAGTTTAGAGACGGGAAATCATGCAAGATAACTATGGAAACTAACCAATAATAGATCTAAACATGCAAATACAACTGGTAGCAACTTTTCCAACTAAAAATTTGACACTAGAAATTGCATTGAAAGGCAAAAACAATGTTTTTGTGGCAGCAAGTAGGCCTTGGTCTCAACTCATGGTCCCAAGGAGGGGGAGATGAGGTCAAGGATTTCTTGATGACCTTTTTGTAGATATTTTCTGTTACCAAACTATCAAATCAACCTGAAGCATGCAAAGCTATTTTAATCATCAAAAACAACCTAAGTAACAAAGCAATATCTTAACCTAAATAACAGAAATTATTCTATGAATGCAAGGAAAACACATAAAAGTACACAAAGGAGGTACTGGCACTTGGGTTGGGCCCAAACCTAAGAAATACAGTCTCCTAAGAGACTCAGAGCTGTTGCAAAGTGAAATTTAGCTCCATTACTCAAAAAATAATCATGTCACAAAATTGTTTACAGCAAGAGCTCGAAAATGAGCTGAAATGTAGAGCTGCACTAAGTGCGAAAAACAATTTTTCAATAACTAAACTACCAAGGCTTGAAGCCTTCCTACTTATGCACCACGAGGACTCCCAACAACCCTCCTTAAGTTTAGGAGCTTGGCTGCTCAAAACTGCAGTTAATCAGCCACTTCACAAAATCTGCTTGGATGCCCCTTGAAATCATCTTTGGTGGGTTGTTGAACTCCGAGCTAATGGTGGAGAACTTGAGAAAGGGGTCATTTAGTGCAGGAGACACCCTTCCTACAAATCCTCGGCCTTGTCCCTTCGTATTTGTCTATCAACTTTCTGATAAATGCTTGACCTTGGTTCAAAAGATGTCCAAAAATCTGCAATAAGCACGTATTAGACTTTGTGGTCAAGTGGCTATTCTCATTCATTCAATTAACATAAATATATTCAAGAGAATGCATAAAACTATGAAAAATGGTGGATTAATCAAGAATAATAGGCAAAATGAGCCCAATAAGTTACCCATTTTTGGGGCTCATCATCACCTCCCTACTGAATGTGAGCCCTATTGAATGTGTTGCTCATCCTCTGAGCAACTAATCTAGCTCATCATCTTTGATTGTTTTGATTGCCTCTCTGACATCTCAAGTTTCTGAGGTGATGTCCTCTTCTTAGTCATGAAAACTTGCTTTTCTCTCTACCTCCTCCCATTTCCTATGTTCTTCTTCTTCTTTGACCCCTTCCAACAATCCCAAAAGCAATGGAGGACTAAACTTTAGGCCAATCCAATTAGCCTTCAGATTTTGCATTGACTGTTTGTAAAGTGGTACTCTAGCTTAAGCCTCTTGCATCATTGTTGGGTAATGGTACTCTCTTATTTTCAAACTGTGGGACAATGTGTTCCATCTCCTTGTGCAAGCATGAATGCAGTTATCACCAAATAGTCTTTCCATGTCCTCAAAGTCGGAAATGACCTGAGCTTGCCTTTCCATGTAGTCTGGTAGAACCTGAGGGTTGCTGTCCAGGTGCTGATAGGCACACACTAAATCTGAGGGATCTTATGGTTCTTTTCTAATCATGAGTGGCTCACTTAGCTCTTTGTCCATAACTTTCTGAATTTCTGCTTCCCTCTTTTCCTCATGGTTTAACCAAGAGGCCATGGCCATGAGTTGTACATCTCCCAATGCAGCATTGAAGTCCCATAGATTCATGTTTGGAAGTGCCAAGTTGTGTAAATAGAATTCTGCTAACTTGGCCTTATCTTCAGCTGAGCTACTGTCTCACAAATACATGAACTGTTTGTAATTCTGGAATGGAATGGTGCCCCTTTGGGCCAATGTGTTAATTTGAAATTGCAACCATTGATCTTTAATATATAATGCATATGACTTAGCAAGTTGCCTACATTGTAAGTCCTCTACTACCCAGCTAGCCATGCAGGCCATTTGGGCTTCTTTCTCTTGCACCTATTGTTTTAAAACCTGTATTCCTTTCGTTGCCTATGACTCCTTTTCCTATAGCAGTTTTGTTAGCATCTCAACATCAGCTTGCAACTTTTCCTCTCTCTGTTGTTCCTTGATTGTTTCCTTGTCTGTTGGAGGTCCTTCTTACTACAGCTTCTCTCCCACAATGGACGACCTATCTTCCTTATGATCCTACTGTAGCTACAACTTCTTTTTCAATAGCTCATTCTCTTCCTGTAATTTGGATCTTTGACTACTTTCCATGTGCCTCACCATGGCCAACTCTTTTCTTGATTCTTTTAGTTGTTCTTCCAGGTGGCCTATGTCAGCAACACCCTTGGATTTGGCAATCCTCATCCAAATGTGAGTCCTAACCCATTCTTGTTCTAGTGAAAAGAAAAGTGGTACAACAAACGTTTGTGGGATGATCTTCCCACCTTCTAACAGGTTGTAATATGAGCCCAAGCTAGGCTGAGGGCTTGGTTTCAGTATCTCCTCGGTCTTTTCTTCTCCCTATGATTGTTTGGTTGCCTTCTCCGATTTCTTAGTCTCTTTTAACTTAGCTAGAGTTTCTTGTAGAGATGTTTCAACTTCCTGTAGATCTTTCTTTGAGTCCATCATCCTAATTCTTTCTCTCCAGGTGGAGGTTTTGGGCTTCCTCTTTCACAGGTGATAGATATCTTTGAAGGAGACTCTTCTTTCGGTTTAGTGGTTGTGTCCTCAATGACAATTGGTTCCTTTGATTGTGGCTGGGGTTTGCCCACGTTGATCCTTGTGCTTCTCTTGGCTTTAAAGTACATGGAGGTTTGCCTCTTTCTCTTTCCTTTCTGTTTTACAGGTGTGCTTAATGTAGCAAGGACAGCTGCTGCCTCCCTTGCCAATGTCTCCAGGGATTTCTCTTCCTACTTCTCTTTTTCTTCTCTTCCTGTAGAAATCTCTGTGTCCACTGTTTCTACCTGTATGGTTTATATCTTAGGGTGTGCCTTTCCCTTTTCTTTCTGGGTGCCTACTTTGGCTGTGGCAGCCTTCATTTGGGCTTTCTCGGCCTTTTCCTTTCTACTCTGTATCCTCTTTTCCCTTGTTGTTTTTGTTGTTGTTTCTTCCTCTATTTTAGGCTCAGAAGTCTTGCCGAATTCTTTCTGTTCTTTCTGTTCTTCCTCGATTTTGTCCTCTGCTTGAATGTCCTGTGCTTCCTCATTATTTTTCTTCTTAATTTCTTCAGTTTTCTCCCCCTCGTCACTGCTGGATGGGGTGATGTTTTCAGTCAGTTATAATGTTATCATCCCTGGACATGTTTCTAAAGATTTCCCAAGATATAGGGACAGTATAGGTGTGTAAAGCATCTTCCACCAATAGTTTGATGAGCCTATGGTGGGCCAACTAATCTGGGATCCCTTCATTTAGCTTTGTACCACATTCAATTAAGGACTGAAGAAGGAAATTTGGGATGCTCAATTTCTTGGCTGGAGGCAAGTTAATCCCATGCTTTAATTCATGTAACAATCTAAAATGATATCCATAGATGATGCTAAACCTCCCTTCACATGTGATGTACTTCATAATTTGATAGCTAACTTCACTCCAGAGAGAAGGCAAGCTTGTCCTTCTAACTCTGTTTTTGTCTTCTACAGGATGCTCCTCGTGCAGAAAAAATGTTTTCTTAGCAACTTGGCCCAATGATCTCTCTTCTTTGCTCCAAGGGAGCCCCAAATGGTAGACCAGTAATTCTACTGATGAGCTCAGGGGTAAGTTCTAGGGTCAAACCCCTAAAACTAACTATGTCATGTGCCTTTGAATGTTGTCTCAGGGACATTAAAAACTCTTCAGTTATCTCCTCATCATAACCCTAAATTTTGTCAAAGAAGGATATCCAACTTTCTCGGGTGAAAAGTTCCACCACCTCAGGGTGCTTGTGCAACTTGCTAAAGTACGAGGGTTCTTTCCTTATGAATCCTCCTCGCATGGGGTTGAGTGCTCTTTTTATGTTTTAACTAGAAGAGAAAATGCTCAAGAAAACAAACAGTCAATCACTAAAACAGAGGATAGCTGAATTCGGTTTCTTCTGAACCCAAGAAGGAATTTTTCGAGTGTTCCTTACAATATCAAATAGCAATAATTCCCTTGTTTTAAGACTGCTGTCACCTAGAATTCGACTGTCTGTTTATGAAAAGAAGAATTTTGTTTTTATAGAACAAAGCATAAGGACACAGGTGCTCTTCTCAGCACATAGATAGATATGTAAATTTAGTTTTTTCACACACATAGGCTGGCTTCTACTGCAGCATGTATCTTCCTTACAGAAGAATTTAAAAATGATGAGGAGATTTCGGAATGCAGAGAAAGAACTGGGTAAACTCAGTGAAATATGCAGGCAAACTTTCATGTTTTTTTCTCAATGCACAGGCAGACTTTTACTTTCATTTTTCAAACTGATGTCGTTCAATTCACCACCTTGCACAAAAAATCATGCACAGAGAAGTTTTCTCGAGCCTACCTCATTTGGAGCTTGAAATTTGATGAAAATTCTGGGTTTTCCTTCTGCAGATTTGTTCTTTGCCCTTCCTGTAGAAGGCTCTCGGTTCCTGTAGAATGACATTGTGCTTCCAATAGAGCTCGATAGGCGGGAAATTTTCGAAAACAGGTAGAAAACCTGGTGGAGGACGACTGGTTAATTGTTCTGGAAGCGGTGGATATGTACTTTGGTTGAGAATGTCATGAGTGCAGAATGAACAGAGGGTGGTGCATGTTTCAACTGAGCATCTTTTAACTGCGACGTGATTCGTGGTGAGAGGATGAGGTGGCCGGATCGGACCATTGATCTGACATCACAACCATAATGTTTCTGCATGTTTCTGACCGCTGTCACCTCCTCTCTCCCGTTATCCGCCACCACCACTACTAGTCTCGATGATTTCTCCCTAAATGGACACTCCACACGTGTTGGCTACACATCTAATTGGCAATTTTGAATGTAACGGGGCTCGTTTGGATTCCACGAGGATATGTAACTGGTCGAGGGTGCCAAGTTTACTGGCCACTGATTCCACTCAATCCAAACCATTCCCATAGTCATGCAACTTTAAAATATGATTTATGCAATTGAAGGACAAGTTTAGGCACTTACCTATGTGTTCATGGCCGAGTTATGCAGATTTCAGGTTTTAGAACCCATTCCTTCATTTGTTGTTGCTGCATGCACACTGCATGCTTGGCCTCAGCTATTGCTGATGTTCATATGTTCAAGTAGAGCTCCATGCATATCTTTTCAAACCATTCTTTGTTGTCCCTGTCTCTGGAGTATGTCTTTTAGAGGGTTCAGCTACTACAGGATTCCTGTAAGATGTCCTGTAGCTGCTTCTCCTCCTGGAATGCATGCTAAAATGAGCAGGCCTATACTGCTAACGAGGGTCTCGGCTGATGAGGAGTCTAGATGGAGGGTAACAGGTATGGTGAGTGAAAAACTGCTGCTTGATTTGTCATTAGAAAGTTTTTGCTGGCAGTATGAAGAAAACAGGATTTTTGTGTGTGACTGTGCAGGAACATAAAAATGAGTACAATGGAGGTGTACAGAGATGGAAAAAGGGAAACATATGGCAATGGATGGGAACAGGGAGGGTTACATGCCTCATAGATAGATTTCCAACCTTCGGGTCCTCTTCTGAGATCGATTTTGGCTTGTCTGTAGGCTCTACAGGATCTTCCTATAGAAGACACAGAACTTCCTGTAGAAGGTGAAATCTTAGCCCGAATGAGACCAAATCTTAGGAAATGGTAATGGTCATGGAGGAATGGAATGTGACAGATGCTTATAGCCTGGTGCTGACCTCTATCATTGTCTTGTACAATCCTCCTAACCTGCAATGTCCTTCCTACAACCTGCAATTTATTCAACAGAAGTCAAGTTTATTTTCCTTTTTCTCTCTCTCTTTTTTTTTAGTTTGAGATAGCTGGGGCACCTCCAGGAGGTTTTCACCCTCACTGTCTACCTTGGGCGCCTCCAAGAGGTTTTCACCCAAGGATCTTTTATTATTTTTTTTCGTGTGTGTTCAAGGTGTGGGTAGAGTGGAGATAGGGGCCTGCTCCACTACCAACACTGATTTATCCAGAGCTTCAATGAACTCCTACCTAGAAAGGGGCTTCCTATAGATTTTCAATCAATGCCCATTGATAAGCATGGGGATGGCTTCTTCATCAATGGTCCTGATAAGGACTGAACCATTGTCATTGCATTTCTCCATTGTATATGGTCCCAGCCATCTTGTCCTCAGATTCCCTTTGAAATCCTTATATCTTGAATGATATAACAATGCCAAATCTCCTGGCTAAAATTGATTTTCTTTAAGGTGTCGGTCATGCCATATCTTCCTTTGAAGTTAGACCACCTCTGAGTGGAGAAGGGACTGCATTTTCTATTCATCTAGTCCATTCAGCTGAAGTAATCTCTCCTGTTGTGCATGGCTGAGACCTATGTCCAGCTGAGCTGCCAACCTTAATGTGATATATTCAAATTCTATGGATAGCAAAGCCTTCTTCCCGTAGACCAGCTCATAAGGTGTGAAACTTGTTGTAGTTTTCCAATTAGTGTTGTAGGCCGAGGTGGCCTCAACTAGGCAATTTTCCCAATATTTTCTACTACTGCTCACCAATTTAGTCAAAATCTCTTCCAAAGCTCTGTTAGTGACTTCCACCTGTCCATTTGCTTGTGGATGATAAGGGGTGGAAGTTATGTGCTTAATCTTGTGACAAGCGAGCAGGTCTTCAATCAGGTTAGAGGTAAAATGACTTCCTTGATCTGTGACTAACTCTCTTGGGTAGCCATACTTGTAGAAGATATTTTCCCTCAAAAACTCAACCACTTTTTCTTCTGTTGCTTCCTTGATTGCCTTTGTTTCTGCCCACTTTGTTAGGTAGTCTGTGCACACAATGATGTAAGACTTTTGTTTGAAGGAGGATTGATAGGACCCACAAATTCCATGCCCCACTTCTCAAATGGATCGAAAGCCACTTGAGGTTGGATGGGAATTTCATCCCTTGGAATCAGTTTCCCCATCCTTTGACATCGGTCACATTGGCTTATGTATCTCCTGACATCTTGATGAAGAGTGGGCCAATAGTAGCTTGCCTGTAGAATTTTGAAAGCAGTTCTTTTTGTTGTAAAGTGGCCTCCACAGGGCCCATCATGACAAGTTAGGAGGATGTCAAAAACTTCCTCCTCCCTGACACAATGCCTCAAAATCTGATCCGGGCCAAGTTTAAACAGGTTGCCGCTAATACAAGTGAATAGGGAACTTTTCCTCATGATCTTGCTCTTCTCTTTTGAGGATAGGTGTGGCGGGAAGTGTACTGAAACTGAGTAATTTTCTATATCATCAAACCATGGAGAGAGCACTAAAATAGAAAATAGGTTTTCATCTGGCATTTGATCGTCCACAATCCCTTCTTCACCTGCAGACAAATCTAGTCTAGACAAAAAATCAGCAACAACATTTTCCTTACCTGGCTTATCAACAATGGTCAAATCAAATTGTTGCAATAAAAGTAACCATCTAATGATACGAGCATTTACATCAGGTTTATTCATCAGATACCTAATTATAGCATGATCAGTGTGGATGAATGTTTGATAACTAGTGATGTAGTTTCTGAACTTGTTTAGGGAATGGACTACAGCTAGGAGCTCTTTCTCGGTTACAGTATAGTTTAACTTTGCCTTGGACAAGTTTTTACTGACACAATATATAGCATATGGTAGCTTCTCTTCAACTTGTCCTAAGGTTGCTCCTATGGCTTTGTTCAAGGCATTTGCGTGAATGTGGAAAGGTAGGGCCTAGTTTTGACCTCTCAAGATTGGCGCATTTACTAGCTTATCTTTCAACGCATCCAGAGCCTCTTGACAGTTGTCAGTCCATATAAACTCAACATCTTTCCCCAAAAGACCAAACAATGGAGAGGCTAGCTTACTAAAATATTTAATGAATCTTCTATAATATCCTACTAAGCCTAGAAAAATTCAAACATCTCTTACCTTTTGAGGAGGTGGAACCCTTTGGATGATAGAAATATTGTTGGGATCCACCTGTAATCCTTGCTAAGAAATTGTATGACCTAGCACAGTCCCTTCAGTCATTAGGAATTCACATTTTTCTAGACTGAGGGACAGGTTCATTTCAATACACTTGGTTAAAACTTTTCCGAGGTTAGTCAATGCTTCTTGGAAGTTGAACCCATAAGGAGTAAAGTCATCCATATAGATTTCCACCGAATCATGAACCAGCTCAGCAAATATGCTCAATATTGTTCTCTGGAAAGTGGCAGGGGTGTTGCATAACCCAAAGGGAAGGACCCGATAGGCAAAGGTACCCCATGGACAAGTTAAAGTGGTCTTATATTGGTCTTCCAAGCTGATTTGGATCTGATTATACCCGCTAAACCCATCTAGGAAGGAGAAGAACTTCTTCCCTGCCAGTCCATCTAAAACTTGATCTATCAAAGGCAAAGGAAAATGGTCCTTCTTGGTGGCTTTGTTAAGTTCTTGATAATCAACACAAATTCTCCACTTCCCGTTTTCCTTGGGCACAAGCACCAGAGGAGAAACCCACTCGTTGTCGGAGATGGGGTAGATGAATCTTGCATCTAGCAACTTTTGGAGTTCTTCTTTGACAATGTCCTTAAGGGCTGGATTCATTCTCCTCTGAGGCTGCCTAACTAGTTTACAATCCTCTTTAATGTAAATGTGATGTGTACAGACTGAAGGGTGGACTCCTTTCATCTCCTCATAGCTCCAAGCTAAAACATCCAAATGGTGGTTCAATAAGCTACACAGTTCCTTCTCCTGAGAGGGGGATAGGGATGAGATGATCTTCAAGGTTCTTTCACAACCAAATTCCACATTCTTAACTCGAGGAGAGGTCAGATCAGCCACACAAAGATCCACTAAAGCACTGGCTTGGGTGTCTTCTACCAACTCTTCTAATGGCAGCACACTGGGAGGTGGATTCTGAATCAAATTCTCAATAAGGTCATCCTCGGTTTGAGGACCTCCCATGGTGGCTTCCACTGTGCACAATGGTGCAGAGTATACTTCGTCCTCATCTTCCTCCTCCAACCAGAGAGGTAAGTCATGTTCTAGCAGAGGTTGGGTAGGAGGATATAGGACTAGATGTTTGGACATAGGCCCATTCTTGATGGTCATGCTCCTAGATCGACAACTGATGTAAGCATCTGTAGTAGCTAACCAAGGCCTTCCCAAAATGAGGGGGTATCAGTGAGTTTTTCCTTTGGCTGAAGGACCAAGAAGTCCGCAGGGTACTCCCAAGAATCAACAGAGACCATGACATCTTCCACAATCCATTTTGGGATCACGGTGGAGTGGTCTGCTAACTGTAGTACTATCAAGGTCTTTCTTAGAGAACTCTGAAGGTTGAGTCTGAGCATAGTGTCCCTGATCATCACATTAATGGCAGCCCCTAGATCAATCAAGGTGTGGGGGATTATGGTGCCATTGATGTGGACATCAACTACAAGAGTGTAACAGGACTCCCAGGGTCCAGATATTTTGGACAGATTACTTGTCCCAACATTAGGTCGGACAGTTGTCCTATGACGTTGATAGTTGGGGCATCTCTCTTGCACCTGCCTGGGTGCCTAAAACACTTCTCTTTGATCAATTTGTTGTAGATTGGTACATATTTTATGGCTTGGAGATGTGGTATTTTCACACATAATTGTTTAAGCTCTCCTAGAAGTTCAGTCTCTTCTGGGTTTGGTTGCATGGTTCTAGTTAGTCTCTCAGGAAAGGGTGGGATGGCTTTAGGTTCATTTTCCTGTTTCTCTTCTTCATCCTCCTTAGGAGGAGGTTTTCTATCTAGGATGACCTTCCTAGATTGTAGGTTGATCTCCTAAATCTCCATAGCATAGGTAGGGCATGTTGTCTCTCCAGTATATATATGTTGGGCCTGTCCGTTATTGGGGTTCGGGTTCGGTTAAGTAGGCATCTGGGGTTGTCTACGAGGAGCAAGAGGTAATGGTTGTGGTTGAGCAGGTGATGGAGGCAAAAGAGCAGGAGGAGAGTTTTATTGGGGGCCCCACCTCTGTTGAGGTGCATTCCACTAAGGTTGTGGCTGAACATGAGAATGAAATGAATGAGTAGGAGGTTGAGTATGGTATTGAAATGGATATGACCAAGGAGGGGGTGCGGACCAAGAAGGATGAGTAGGGGGACCCCAAGAAGGTATGTGAGTGGATTGGTTGGGGTTGTAATAAGTTTGGGATGTCCCTTGCATCCCCTACTGGTAAGGTCTGGATCCATGTGGCCTCCTTTGGTTTAGGAAGTACAGTGGTTTAGTGGCTCCTTCAGCCCCTTGGTACATAGCTTTAAGTCTAGGCAAGGTTGGGCACTAGTCTGTAGGGTGGTCTGCCTCACAAACGAAACATATCTCTACTAAGTGCAATGGACACTCGTTCCGAGGATGCTTCCTTATACATCTAGGACAAAAGATGGCCAAAGCCCTCTTAGCTTCCTCTTTCTTATGTTGGATTCAGAAAGTATCCAATTGCATGGCAATGGTCTGTCTCATCTCTCTTTTAAGTTCTTCCATCTGATTTGCAAACTCATGTTTCGAGAAGGTGGCACTAGCTGAAAGTTGACTCCCCTTACCTCTTTTCCGGGCTACCCTAGAATGCTTTCTAAACACAGTCTTTATGTCATCATAAGGTAGCTGGTAGATGTCTCCTCTAGCCAACAAATGGAGGGTATCTACAAGGTCTTTAGGGATTCCTTGGAGTAGAACTAGCTTCAAAGATTCAGGGTCAAGTGTGCACCTAGCCCTTTTATAACTGAGTTGGAACCTTTCTTCATCGTTTTCTAAAGATTCATCACTTCCCATGGTCATCCTAAAGATTTCTCCCTTCGTTTCCTTTGACCTATAGTAATCCCGATATTTGTTGTTAAAGGCTTGTTGCATCTAAGCCCAAGTTGTGATACTGTTTCCAGGTAACCCCATGAGCCAGCATAGTGCTGCATCCTTGAGGGTAGAGGGGAAGAGTTTCAAATTTTACTTGTCTTTTTCATAGTCATAAGTTCGACGAAGGACAAAAAACTCAAACAAGAAGGTATCAGGGTCTTCAGTGGTCAATGCATGGAAGTGAGGTAAGGCTGAGGGACTTATGTTTTTCATTTTTGTGTCCCCATTGGTCTCTCGGATGGGAAAGGCACCTTCTATTCTCTCCTCATCTCCTATACCGTTTCTATGTTCAGCCATGGTCTCAGGAGGAATGTTTTCTTGCTCTTCTTTTGTTAGAGGATCTTCATGTATCTCTGGAGGTTCACTGCCACCGAAGAAGAGAGAAGGGTGACTCAAAGATGTGGTGGGGGTGTTGGGTAAGAATTTTCCTGAATTGTCTCTGTTCCTATGAGGCATGAAATGAAATATTTTTGGTTGATTTCTATGTTTTTCTTTGATTGTACCTGCAAAAATGAAATTGATTGAACAACAAATTGCAACTAACTAAAGTAAACTTTGTTGGAATGAAAATTCTAGAATTGAAATGAAAGTAGGAAATGACTAATCTATGTTGCTGAAATGAAATTGCATAAATGAAATTCTAAGCTATGCTTGCAGAATTGAAATTACAGAATTGAAAGGCTAATCTATGCTTGCAGAATTGAAATGTTAATCTACGCTTGTAGAATTGAAATGCTAGTTTAGGAAAGCAGGAAATGTCTAATCTACTTTTGCAAAAATGAATTACAAAATGGAAATGAAACAACTACTCTACTCTTGCTTAAATAAACTACTTAGTAGAAAGTTGCAGCAGAAAATAGAAGAAAAGCAGCAATCACAAATACTCTGACACTTCCCTAGCAACAGCACCAAAAAGATGGTAAGCTCTAGTATTGCAGCAATGATGCTGCAACTCCTGGGACTCCCTTCTTTACTTTTATTAACCCGGTTGTTCCTAACAAACTTGGAAGCGACGGTGCTATATGCACAAGTACTAGCTCTTGCCGCAGGTTGTCACTTGATCAGCTGGCACAAATCTACTAGGAGCTCAAGCCAACTTCTATGAGCTCTTGGAAGAAGCTTTTAACTGTGATGGATGAAAGTTAACTCAAAAGAGGCTAGTTTACTTTCAAAAAGAAGCTGAAAGCTAAAAGGAAATGCAAACCCTAGTTTTACCAACTAACACTACTAGTGCAAGAAAAGAAATGAAAGCAGTGGAAATGGATGTCATTGAATCTTGGAAAGGTAAAATGCATGTGACTAGGCTACTTCTGAAGTAAAATCTAGAAAAAGCATCTTTTCTGTATTTTTGAGTAAGTTGGCAAAATTATTATGCATGTGCTTTAACTGTTTTCAACTGTGCAGTGGTTGATTGGCGAAAGGAAATGGAGTGGGAACTTGCAGGAGGTTGGGAAGGTGAGAAGAGGGCATAAGGGGTCCCTAGCACCCTTCCAGCGAGTTTCACATCAATCAAATCTTGAAAAACTTCTCACGTGAACTTCTATAGGAAGTCTGTAGGCGTTCTACAAGATGTTCTACAAGAAGTTCTACAGGAAGAGCCGAAAGAGGATTTTAGAGGGTTGATGGTGGAAAAATGGTGGGAAAGTGGAAATGGAGGATGGAAAAGGATGTGAAGGGGTCTAGGACCTGGTAACTGAAGCTAAGGAGTGATGAAGGTGGTTGGATTTTTTCAAGGATGGAGGGAGCAATGCTGCACAAGAATGTAGAAATTAGGGCAAATTGGAAAAGTGTTGCAAATGAAGGGAAGGAATCTTGGATTAGGGGTTGGAGTAGGTTGTATGATGGAGGAAGGATAGGCGGGGATGTACTACAGGTGCTCTGCACACTATTTTCCAAAATTGATCGAACAAAGACTAGAAAAACTAGAGATCTATCTATTTTGACCTAATCTGACCTAAAAACCAAAAACATGATGAACGGAAGTTTACAAACAGGAAATCATGCAAGATAACTATGGAAACTAACCAATAATAGATCTAAACATGCAAGTGCAACTGATAGCAACTTTTCCAACAAAAAATCTAACACTAGCAATTGCATTGAAAGGCAAAAACAATGTTTTTGTGGCAGCAAGTAGGCCTTGGTCTCAGCTCATGGTCCCAAGGAGGGAGAGATGAAGTCAAAGATTGCTTGATGACCTCTTTACAGATATTTTCTGTTACCAAACTGTCAAATCAACTTGAAGCATGCAAAGCTATTTTAATCATCAAAAACAACCTCAGTAACAAAGCAAGATCTTAACCTAAATAACAGAAATTATTCTATGAATGCAAGGAAAACACATAAAAGTACACAAAGGAGGTACTAGAACTTGGGTTGTGCCCTAAGAAATCTCAGAGCTGGTGCAAAGTGAAATTTATCTCCATTACTCAAAAAATAATCATGTCACAAAATTGTTTACAGCAAGAGCTCGAAAATGAGCTGAAATGCAGAGCTGCACTAAGTGCGAAAAACAATTGTTCAATAGCTAAACTACCAAGGATTGAAGCCTTCCTACTTATTCACCATGAGGACTCCCAACAACCCTCCTTAACTATAGGAGCTTGGCTGCTCAAAACTACAGTTAATCAACTACTTCACAAAATCTGCTTGGCTGCCCCTTGAAATCATCTTTGGTGGGCTATTGAACTCCAAGCTGATGGTGGAGAACTTGAGGAAGGGGTCATTTAGTGTAGGAGACAACCTTCCTACAAATCCTCAGCCTTGTCCCTTCATATTTGGCTGTCAACTTGCTCATAAATTCTTGACCTTGGTTCAAAAGATGTCCAAAAATCTGCAATAAGCACGTATTAGACTTTGTGGTCAAGTGACTATTCTCATTCATTCAATTAACATAAATATATCCAAAAGCATGCATAAAACTATGAAGAATGGTGGATTAATCGAGAATAATAGGCAAAATGAGCCCAATAAGTTGCCCATTTTTGGGGCTCATCAGTTACTTGTGTTGCGTTCACTTGACCTATGCCCGTCTGTATCCTGATAGTTTGGATCTACAACTCACATAGATCCTTCTAGACGCTCCCCAGCGTCTACAAGTACTGTTGCTCGAATTGTTGTAGTAGTTCAATTATAGTATCCCGGACTTTGTTTCCAATCTCATCGATATCGCCCTCCATCAAGATCATGGGATCAACATACGTCTTGTCTAACTTTTTCTTCTTGCAGGGACCCTCCCACTACGCCTTTCTACACTTCCTTAGATGAAATGGGGTTCTCTACCCCTCATCTCCTTCGTCATCCTATTCAAATTTTTCTTCCTCCTCTGTTGTCGGTGAAGGGGATTTACCGCTTCTTTATGATTCATGATGCTCTTGCTCGACCTACTCCTTAGTAGTGTGATCCTTCTCCATCTGATCCTTCTCTATAATTTCCCTTTTCCCTTGTGTAGCCAACTTCTGTGCAATCTGCTTTGTTCAATCCTTCGTTTTCTTTTGAGTCGAGTTGCCTGAGACCTTACTAGTTCTGGCATACAAATTTGATGGGGTGAGCCAATCTGTTGGCCAGTGCTTGGTCACCTCCTGAATTTCATGATTTGTGATCAAGTATGGTAAATCTTACCATTTTTGTTGTGGGTCCTTGCATGCCTAAATATAGACACAATGGAAGTCCGCTTTGAATGCGGCATACGCAAACAACTACTCATACAAGGTTGGGGACAACCTTGGCCGCTGATTGATGGCCATGCGAAGAATTTTTTCCATCAGGAACCAAAAGATCTTTGTTTCTATGACCCACGTGAGGTCCTTTGTGGCCCATAAGGAGGCAAACTGCATGGCCTTCAGCACCCCTTCCTTGAATGGAGGAAACTAGCTGTCCTCTTGCAGCTCCCGTGCGACCAACATGATGGAGAGCAGTAACCAGGCATAGTTGGATGGCTTGGGCTCATCCTGGACCTCACAGAAATGCATAAGGAATTCACTATATAGGCACCTTGACTAGTTAAACTACACACCCTTCTGCATTATGCAGCTAAAGACACCACAGATGCCACAACCTCGTCCACGTGGCACTTCCTCATTACCTTTCCTGCTAGGATTTGTGTGGCAATCTACACCATGTGATCGTTGATTAACATGATCGAATATCCATGTGGCTTTTTCACAATTGAAAAATCCTTTTTCATCCTATCCACCAAATATTTTTGCCTTCCTTTCCACCAAAATTCTTGGCCGGATTCAAGCCCTCATGTGGCAAGTGCGTGATCTTGTGGATGAGCATGTTAGTGATGGGTATAGGCCCTCCTAGCCATAGGTGCCCATCGTGAACTAGAGTAACCACTGATGCACACAGGTCATGTTGATAGTGGTGTGGTGGTAGTGGGGAACCCACAATAATTTCAATAACCCAGAATTCTCCACTCCGCAGATCCATTCCACTGTTTATAGCTTGGTGACACCTAAGCCCAAGTAATCGAAATGCTTCATATAATTTGTTTTCGTGAGGTGAGGGAACCACTCATGGTATGCCAAGTCCCAATCTTCCATATTCAGCAGGGGATCCATGCAAGGCACAGACCTTCAAAGGGGACCTGCTCTGGTAGCAGGGTGTAGAAATAACAAATTTGTATAAGTCTAGGTCCTTGGTGACCTTGGTTTTCCTGTTGCACAGAGGGATATAGTTTGGAAACTTTGAAATGGGATCCATTCCCTCAGCGTCTATATCTTCAGTGCCCTGTCCTTCCTCAGCCTCCAAATTGACAACCCTCTCAGGCTACTTGTCTTTCTTCTTCTTTTGAGTTGTAGAAAGTTTCCTAGGTGACTTGCACACTAATGTCATCTTATTCTGTTTATCCTTCTTCGTCTTATGCGTTTCTCAAATAGGTGTACGCTTTGGCCTAGGCTACCTCAACATCATAGGCACGGGAGCTGGAGCTTCCATACTTACTACCTCTGGAGTAGCTCCTTCAGACGTGAAATCTCTGCTAGTGCTCACAGTCTCAGTAGGGCTTGGACCTAACATGGTGTCAAGGATAAACTTCTGGTTCAACTCTTGTAAATTGGAAAATGCAGGGCTCGCGACCAAATCCTCAAAGAATGAGCAGTTCATAAGCAACAGAAAACACAACTCAAAAACTCTAAGTGTGCAAAGTGTTCTCTACTAGATTGGCACATGTAATTTATAGATGTTTTTGAATTCAAATCCAACCATTCCCCCAAAAATTTGATTATTAATGCGATTTTGGTGGTAGATCTTCAAATATTTTGGCCTGAAATTCCTCCAACCCGCTCCTCTTAATTGCCTTTTGGCTATCAACTCATGAACAATGAATCCAACAATCACTTTCCTACTGTGTTGCATGACACCTCCCTTCGTAGTGCAGCTCCCATCAAGCAGCTTCTTATACTGTAACTTCACCATTTTCCATGCAGTTTTCCTACCTGTTATAGATCTATGATCAAAGCATATTATTTATTTAGTGTAAACAAATGGAATCGACAACGTTTGAGCATACTTTCATCATAGATATAGAAAAAGTATTGGAAAAGGAACAAACAACTTTATTGATTGATAGAAGGAGAAGTTACACCCAATGTGGTTCGATCTTGTGTCACTCAGGGACTGGGTCTTTATCTTTATCCTTCTTTTCCTTAGTTAACTTATACTATTCCTTTTTATCATGTTTACTTTCAAAATTTGGTAGATTCATTAGGAGATTTATTGGGTCATTTCACTATGGTTGAAACAACATCCTAGACTGTATCATCTGTTATAGTTGCATAGCATCTACTATAACTACTTCTTCGATGTTTACCAAAACACCTAAGTCACATCTATATGGTGGTCCATCCATCCCACTAGGTTACCAATCATTATCTGGAACTCTCTCTGGTGTTTCTTGTAGTCCATTGTCTTCACCCATGTCGTCCACATGAATTTTACATGGTTCTTCACTTACGGATATTGAATAGTTTGATCCATCAAGTCAATATCAAGTTGCTCCATCTGGTTACCATCCAATGTATCCAGTTAACACTGGATTACCTCTATATGGAGAACAATATGCCCATTCTTCTTATTCTCCATACTCTGGAGGGCCACCATATGGCAGTATACCATCATCTTTAGGTCCAACTTATTCTGGAATGACTATTTGTCAATGGCAGCCTAAAATACCTGTTCAACCAAGGCTTGAGTATCCATCACAACCAATACAACCTGTTTCATCCATACCTACTATGCCTATCATTACGACTTTACCATAATCGTAAGCTCAGTTGATTGTATCTCAACCTTTGCAGGTTGATCCTTCAACCTCTTACCCTGAAGTTTGAGGTCTACAGACTCAGTCTTCTCAAGCCATTTTACAACAACCATTTTTGTCTAGAATACAACAACCTCGGGCTAGTTTACCATTAACTGGGATGACTCATACTTTTATTGGTCCAATTTATCCACAACCTATTCAAACTTATACTGGTGGGCAACAACTATTGTATCAACAACTGTGGCAGCCACAATACCAACAACATCAATTCCAAGAGTACCAAACTTATCCTAGACTTGGTGAACAAGCCTATGCTGGGTTTGGTCAACAACAAGCTTACCCAGGTTCTAGTCAACAAGCCTATGCTAGTTTTAGTCAACAACAAATTTATCCTAGTTCCCAACAAAAACCTTCTACTGGATATGCTCAAAACACCTACCCCTATCAAGGTTACCAGCAGCAGATACCTTATGCTGGTATGCAAAGTCCTACTACCTAGGAAATTCCATCTTACCCTAGTTATGCTCAAATTGACCTAAAGTGACAGTTTCCTTTTGCCGTAACACTTGAATTACCATATTTAAATCGGCTTACCAATGATCCCATTATTTATTTAGCTTGGTGGCTGGTGATTCCACATAAATTTCCTTCTGATATTCCTAAGTTCAATGGAAAGCCTGGAGAAGATCTGCCCAATCATGTTATGACTCTTCATTTATGGTGTTCATCCAACTCCCTAAATGATGATCCAATAAGACTATGTCTTTTCTAGCGAATGCTCACTGGTCCGGCTGCAGAGTTGTATTTTGAATTACCACGAGCTTCATTTGACCACTTCACAACCTTAGCCACTACATTTTTAACCCATTTCCAGTTACCCATCATATATGTAACTGGAATGGAACTATTGACCAACTTTAAATAGACCACTGCTACTCACATTTCTGAGCATATTCATTAGTTGCGTCATCATTGTCAAATGGTCAAAACTTTTGTTCCTGATCAACTTTTAGCTGAGTGGTTTATTAAATCCTTGTTTCCATCTATCACTAAGGATGTGGTTAACTAAGGAGTTGTTACTAAATATGAAGTAATTACTCGTGCCCAATACTTAGACTTGATTTACGGCCAGTCTGGCATGCTCTATGATAAGATTCCAAATGCACTTAGACTAGCTTTTACTGTTCCATCACCTCCATCGAGTAAGGACTCTCATGTCGGTGAGAGTGTGATAGGTTCTTCAAGAACTCAAACAACAAGTAGACCATCTAGTCAAACACTTGCTATTTCAAATCAAACCTCTAATAAACTTGATAATACACTTGCTTCCAAGATAAATGTCGTGTCATCTGACAAAGGTAAAAATGAAAAGCAACTTGATTCCTCTTCTCCGGCTAGGAAACCTAATTACCCATGTTTAATTTGTAATGAGGAGCACTTTATGCGAGACTATCCTCACCACTCTAATGTCTCAAAACTTCTTAAGACTTCTAGTACATCTGCTGTGTTGACAAACCCTTGTCCAAATCCAAAGATTCATTTGGTTGCTACAAATCATGCTTCCACTTCACAATTTCTTATGTTATCTACCACTAAGCCTAAGACTGATGCTTTGGGGACTACACGAAGTAAATATTATGGTAACCTACAGTCGTCATCAAATAACCAGGCTATAGATCAACCCAATACTTCAACATCAACTTCGTCTGACTCCATTCCACCACCCATCGCACCAGAGTTAATAATAAAATTGCCTAAAGAAGTTGTTTATAAATCTACATTCAACCCTCGAGCTCGAGCAATGGAAAATTATAACATAGTAGAATATTAGGCTCAGTTACCTTCTACTATGTCAATGCTTGAGGTGCTTCAAAATTGTCCCTCCCAAAAGCATGCTTTATTGTCAGCAATTGGTCAACCTTATCTAGATGACTTACCTTCTCATTCACAAAAACAGGAAATTATTGATCTGCCTCCACCTTCCAATTTACTTTAGTTACAAATACTCCAAGGGAAGGATAAATTTCTAAGGGGATTCATTCCCAACTATACCGAAATTGCTAAAGGATTTACTCATATTTTGAACAAGGGAATTCCTTTACATTGCGACCAGGTTCTGCAAGCTTCCTTTGATTCTCTCAAAGATACCCTGATCCTAGTGTCATTAATTTATTCCCCTAATTATTAGAATGACTATTTCCTGTATCTCTCTGCTACAGATACAACCATTGCTATGGTTTTAGTCCAAGAAGAAGATGGGATAGAACATCCAATCTATTATTTGTGTCATAATCTCAATGCTATGGAATTTAAGTATTCTTATGTCGACAAGCTAGCTTTGGATTTTGTTCAAGATGTACAGAGATTTCGCCATTATATCATCAACCAAAATACCACTGTCATTTCAGATTGCAACCCTATGACATACATCTTGTCACGTCAATTGCTACGGGGGGAAATATTCAAAACAAATCATCATTTTGTAGGAATTTGATTTTGAATTCATCAAATCCAAATAAAAGAAATCTCTAGTTTTTTTCGAGCTTCTTTACGACCTTCCCACAAATGCCATCGACTCAACAAAGGAACCATCAATTCTGGATGAGTCTCTTTCTGATATCGTCATTTGACCCCTGGTATGGAGATATACTGATCTATATCCAAACCCAAACTTTCTGGTCTGATACCTCTCACTTGCAACAACGACATATTCGATATTAAGCCAAAGATTATTTAATCATTGGCAACACCCTTTACTGTCACGGTATCAATATGATTTCTCATCGGTGCCTCACACATGAGGAAGATGAGAAGGTTATAAATGATTTTCATTCTAGTTCTCATGGTGGACATTTATCTAGTTATGTTACCGCATAGAAAATTCTCTGTGCTAGTTACTTCTGGCCTAACATATTTAACGATTGCATTACTGTTGTTAGAAGTTGTCATGCATGCCAAAATTTTTACTATAAAACTCGATTACCACCTGCATCACTGCATCTTGTCATCATTGTTGGAAAATTTTCAAAATGGGGCATTGATTTCATGCAATATGACTGCAATGTCAAGCCTCGCATATTCTTAGAAGGAGACCTAGTATTTCTTTATGATCAGGAAGCCAATAAATTAGGAACAAGAAAATTTGAACCATTATGGATGGGCCCCTACATTGTCAAGCATGTTTTGGCAAAAGGTGCTTATGAGTTGGTTGATTATGATGGAATTCCATTGTTGCAGCCCCGAAACAGGTTGTATCTTAAACATTACTATGCTTGATTGTGCATAGTAAAAAACACTATATATATGCTTTGATTGCATGTGTGTGTCATAGTGTGACTTTTAGAGTTGTTATGTGGTTAGTAATCCGCTTTGCATTTGTTGCATATGCCGATGGTGCTAGTCGTAGTACGCAGAACCTATCCTCTACAACACGAGCCATATTTGCTCCAAGTGGAAAGTTAGTGAGTTTTCAAGGGATTTGTATTGGTCGTTCTACGAACAATATCGCCGAGTATAGTGCATTGATCAAACTCCTCTCTGATGCAATTTCACTTAGCATTCACCGAATCATCATTAGGATAGACTCACAACTTCTTGTAATATAGCTTATGAATGTTTAGACCGTCTGAAATCCAACTATTCATCATATATTACTTAGAGTTCATCTCTTGGAAATACATTTTGATTACATTCAATATCAACACATTTCCAAAAACTTTAACACATTGACTGATTCTTTAGTGAATTAAGTGTTAAATAGAAATTTACAACATATGTAGAGAGAAAATTTTCAATTCAAATCAATAGTTGAATAGGATTACACATAACCATACAAAAACATTTAAAGTAAAATAGATAGATGTTCAAAGTTTTTACAAAAAAGTGTTTGCAAGACATGTTGGTCATCTAACCTCAAAGCCTCAAAACGCATACAATAAATCATCCTAAGTAGATCTAATTATGCTCATGATAACATGTCACTACCTGAGTTATCATGCACAATAGCCTCATCCAACAGCTAGGTACACAAATAGTATGGCGTTGTAGTCTCATTGGTAACTCCTTGATCCAAACATCTGGTATACTGAGGGTTAACCCCTCTATATGATGTTGCAACTCCACCAGTGTCTCAATCAGATCTAAATCTTGGAGAACTACTCTTCCGATATTTCTCTCCACTGGTTCACCCACCTCTTGTTGATGATCAATTGGTCGAATAGTGCCAACATCTATATACATGAGAAAATTTTTAGTTTAGTCTTGGAAACATAAAAAAAAACACAAAAACATGTAAAAAATAAAAAAATAAAAAATACATAGTCAAAACAATTTACCTATAGTACCCCATTGAGCACCCACTAGTAATCTCAAATCTGGATCTCCATGGAAATCCGTCCCTGCATATGGATGCTCCTCTATGACAATATGTTGTAGATGGAGCCAACTAAAGAATGAGCTAGAAAATGAGATTGATGACTGACCAACATGTCTAGCCATCAACTCTACCCATCTCTGAATCCATGGATCTCTAGGACAAGCTAAACTCAATATCACATGTTAAGGTTGCATCAATGGAATTCTCTCTAAAGTAAATGCGATCAAGATCGATCCATAGCTGAAATTTTTCGTCTTACCGATTTTTACTTTAGTCAGTTATTCTTTCATTAAAGAGAATACTACCTCACCCCAATTGAACATAGTTGGTTTGAGACACTCAAGTGCATACTACATTTATGATCTATTCACGACATGAAGTGTCATGCTATCCACTAACTTTGTGATAGTAAAGAGGATTGTTCGCAAGGGCATATCACGAACATCCCTCATTTTTTTCTTTCCATCTTTGCTAGGTTATGTACCTGGCTTGCAGAATTGTCAAACGTAGTCCCTCACTGATTCACCCCCACGGGAAGAACCTGAAAGAGAAATGGGGCTATCACGTCTCAACAATCCTGTGAGAAAGTAAATATCATCGATCAATATAGGAAGCACTTTGTCCCCTATTTGAAAAACCTATTTTGTTGGATCCCATGAATGAACTAAGAACTGCAATAGTTCTAACTATTGCCTCATCCTAGATAACCTGGAATATTTAAGTAACCCACAATATATGAGGGCTTCAACAATACCAGGCTCATTTAGGGAAACCATATCTTGTCCTTCATGTTCTCTTTCACCTCAGGTAATAGCCATTCTAAGCAAATCAAAGTCTGAAATCACACCATAGGCTTAGTTATGATCGATTTCATGCAAAAAACTGAAGAGATTTTTGGTAGAAATGAAGAATTAAATTTCTAAACAACGCCCAATGCACCCCTGATCTTTAGACAGTGTGATGTAGAGCAGTTTCCCTTATGTTTGACGACTCTGCAGTGCAGTTTTCTATGCATAAGGGTGTGCTAATCCTAGGGTGTGATATATATATCCTAGGGACCGCAAAACCCTAAAACAATTGCCAAAAATTGAAAAAGAATGACCTTAAATGAAAGAGAAGAGGTAGATCTCCTACCTGGTCCTAACGACATGAAGAATGATCCACAGAATCTTCTGCAATTAGTTGCTAAAGTTTGAGGTAAAAAACTGGTTCAGAGCACAAAATTGAACGGTAAATGTCAAATTGTAAAATGACTAGGTAAATTCTTGTTTTATGGTTATTTCATGTTCATTAAATGAATAAACTATAATTTTTACCTATTTTTACCAATGAAACAAGTATTTTTAATCCATTTGGTGATTCTTTGAGCAAGTTTGCTGCTGACATAGTGAATTTGACGTGCATGATCATAAAATGTACTTTTGATCACAGATCATACTTTTATCTCTTTTACGAGCTCTATTAAACATTGAAAAAGGAACCAACACATATTTCATTAAATTTGGAATTAAATAGTGGATCTAGAATTTCAAAATAACCAAAAATTTCAATTCTAGTGATGTCCTTGTAATAAAATATTTCCAATTTTAATGAAATATGTGTTAACCCCCCTAGAGTCCTCTTTTAGCTCTTTTTAGAATCTCAAAATATGAAAAAATTGTTGGCCGCTTGTCCTTTTAAGCTTGTAAACAGATTGGAAACGACATCTACTTAGTATAAGTTTAACCCTTTTCTAGACTAAGATAGATTACTTACGAAAAAGTAATACGTTGATTGAACATGGTCAATAGGTTCTCTCTTGTATTATTTTACGCTTTTTTGGAATTGAGAGACAAATTTACAAAAAAGAACTTGTGGAGTTTTATTTTTTTCCATTTTTCAAACTCGCTAAACATGAAAATGACTAAGTTCTCATTGTCATTAAACTCGTTAAAGCATCAAGTAGCAGCAAACTTGTCCATAATGAAAAGACTGAGTTTCACCTTCGCTAGACTCATTAAAACATCACATAGTGATGGATTCACCCAAAGGGTAGAATTATACATCAAACATACATTATCCTCCTTGATCTTGTTAAAAAATAAAGTGGTATTGGTCAGCAATGACTGGGGAATATGGGAAAAGGGATAAATCACTTTATGGTAGCAAGTCGCTCTTGAACATGGCACTTTCAATTCATCTCTGTGAATATTTGGGTTGGGTTATCTTCTTGATGGTTATAATACCTATGGTCTATCACACCATCCATCACTTTGGTTTTGGCTCAATGCTGCCAATTCATTCAGTGTCATTGACATGTCCAAGAGAAGTCACTCAGTAAACTTCATCCTTTGCAATACTCATAAACCTTCATATTCATGACTGCCATTCCTAAACATTGTGTCATCAGTCACATTCTGTCTTCAAAACTATTACACTCGTTTCGTGTCATTGATAGGGGATACATCAAGGCCCTCATGTGATGAGTCGCTTCTTGTCGACATCAGCACATTATCCTGGAGTTGACTTAGAAACACCCTTCCAGTATCTTGAGGCTTGCATACATCAATGGAAATTTTCTTGCTTCCAGCGACAGGTTGACATCACAGGCCTTCCACCAAAAGACTTTGTAAGGTGTTCAACATTAAAACGTCTATTCACACCATGCAAAATGTACTTTAGTACCTTGAGAATCATTATCATTATTGGTGATTTCTCTTGCATCTGTTAACAACTTACATCATTGGATGGTAATCAGACGATTTCTTCCCATGTTCGACTTCAGATCACATTTTCACATGGTTAGAATCGTACTTTATCAAATGATTGGACAAGATAGAGGACCCTAAATCTAGTTTCATCCATCTGGGCTGCGATTTCAGGAAAGTACTAAATCATTTGTACGATGGATTTACACAGATGGTCATCTTATCATGGATCTATATTTGTAGACAACTATCTGAATTATGTTCATGTAATGGAAATTTTATATGTTGAGCATGGGTATGCCTTCCCTCATCAATTCATGAAAAATTCAAAGATATCATGATATTATGTATTGTAATTATTGCAGGTCACTGTTTGCTTCAGATCCTCCTCATCACATCATAAAGCATATCACTCAACATTATCATTTTTTACTTCATGCTTTAGGGGGAAGCTGTTACAGATCTATTTGGGCACATCACTCCTGACAATCAAATTAGTGTAAACAGGTCCTATAAAACCCTAATTTAGTTGCTACATTCCCTAGACATGCCACCTCATTGAGTTCTTTCATCCATGAGAGTTTACTTACTTCAAACACTGCTGAAGTGCTTCTTTGGGTTACTAGTGCACCCCTGGTCAGGGGTAAGTTCTCTGCAGAGTAGGTACCCCCATTCAAGGTTGTGTTGCAGAGAACCTAAGCCCACTCAAGCCTATACAGGGTGAGAATCCTCAAACTTTTCATTGGATCCTGAGTATATTCCTCCTTTCTAGAGCCTTCTAGAAGGAACACAACTCGTATCCTATCAAGATGAGCTCGACTAAGGATAACCTTGGATCATCTAATCCTCTATCCTCTCATTCCTTTGAACATGGAAACTAATCATCCAATTATGGAAAAAAATTCAATGCCATATTAATGACAAAACCACTTGCATTCATCTACAAATTGGCTTCCCATCATAGAGCCAAGGAGCTGGGATATTATAGAGAAATATTATTGGTTTAGAGACTTGAAATCATTGTCAAGTAATGTTATGCTGCTGGATTGATTTTCCTATTTGTGTGATGAGGGCTTGGACTAAGCTAGATGAGTGACATGAGATCGAACCAAATTGGGTGTAACTTCTCCTTCTACCAATCAATAAAGTTGTTTGTTCCTTTTCCAATACTTTTGTCTATATCTATGATGAAAGTATGTTCAAATGTTGTCGATTCCATTTGTTTACAATAAATAGATCATATGCTTTGATTGTTGTCATCTTATGTTTATGTTGGCAAGTACCAATTGAGCGAATTCAGTTTGAGCAGAAGCGATGGGAGCAACTCAAAGAGATCAAAGGAAGCGAGGGATCATAAGTAGGTTCCTTTATCTTATCTGTTTATTGTAGGAAAAGGTTAAACATCTTTACTTCATTTGTTCTAATTGTAACTACCCACTTAGGGAAGATATACTTATTCGTAGGTATAAAGTGCATATAACACTGTCGTAGAGTCCTCCCATCTTGGCAGTGTAGTTTATAGTCTTGTGTTCCCTTACAAATATGTGGAGCACTAAGAATTTCCTATTGTCATATATTCATTAAGATGGATCCCCTGTATATGGCTTCAAACAGCTACCATTCACCCTTCACGAAAAAGGTTCTCCTTTCAGCTTCATGAGCTGAACTGCACTTCCATCTATAATCTCTTTGATAACATATGGCCCAAACCAGTGCATCTAAAATTTCCTCAGAAACTTAGTGAACTTGCTATCATACAATAATACCAAATCATTTACCTTGAACGTGTAAAGCTTGATGTGTTGACCATGCAATGCCTTTTCACGTTCTTTTTGTACTTGCTAATGGAATCCAACCAAGAATTTATCTTCTTCAAGCTCCATCAGCTACGCAAGCCATTATTCCAAGGCTTCACGATCTCCCATACCTATGAAAGCTACTATGCATAGAGTAGGGACAATATATTCCATAGGCATCACAACTTCTATGTCATAGACCAATCTAAAAGGTGTCTATCCTGTTAACGTTTTGCAGGTAGTCTTGTACGCCCATAGCACTGTAGGTATGCGCACATCCCAGTCATTCCGCTGTGTGTTGCAAATCTTCATTAACATGTTTTCCAACATCCTTTTAAAGGCCTTGACTGTTCCATTAGCCTGAGGATGATACGGTGTGCCCTTCTACTGATAAACCTAAAACTCTTCAATTAACATGTTGATCGTTTTGTTTAGGAAATGCGTACCCCGATCACTCATCAACACTTTTGGGTAGCCAGATATGGTTAACACATACTCAAAAAAGAACCTAGCCATTGTAGCCCCTGTTCAATCTTTCATCAATTATGCCTTCGCCCATCTAGTTAGATACTTTGTCACAGTGATGATATAATGCATACCTGTCTCCTTTCATGCGGGATGAATTGGTCCAACAAAATCAATTGCCCATTTTTCAAATGGATGCAATGATACTTGAGGATTCAGTGGCAACGTGTCCCTTCATGATGGTCCACCTATTCATTGACAGGCATCGCATGCCCTACAATATTCTTTAGATTGTTTATGCAGCATAGGCCACCATATCCCTACATGAAAAGCCTTTTGCACTGTCACCTTTCCTGCATAATTTCCTCCCACATCCCCTCCGTGAGCTTCAGTAAGGATTCTATTCTATTCAGAATATGGCACATACCATCGCAATATCTCGTCTACACCCATATTATACAAATGTCCTGCAATCACTGAGAAATCCACCATGTGAACTACTTCCTTCTTCTGCTGACTCGTATACCCCTCTGTTGTCATTCCTAAAGTCAAAAAGTGAATAATATCGGTAAAGTGGTTATCTGCTACATGCATCATGAAGAACTGTGCATCAGGAAACCCTTCCTCCAAATTATTAGGCTCTTCCCCTGTCTCGATCTATAACAAAGGGTCAGGTCCTACATTCAACCTACCTGGCTTCACAATCACCTCAAAGTCATGCTACTAGAATAGAAGTAGCCATCGATATATATTCCCCCCAACACAAGTTTATTGACCAGGTATTTCTAGGCAGAATGATCTGTGTACATTTTGAAATGTCCGCCCTACAAGTAGTGCCTGAACTTTTGAGGCATGTATACCATAGTCAATCCTTCGTGCTCTATCATTGAGTAATTCTTCTCGGCCTTCGATAATTTACTTCTCGCAAAGGCTATAGGGTGGTCCATTTCTACTTCACCAACCTGTGTTAGCACTGCTCCCAGCAGAATGTATGAGGCATCGACATGTACATGGAATTCCTTTTTCCAATTTGGGAAGACAAAAATCGGTGCGGTGACCATCTTCTCCTTCAAAATATCCAAACTATGCTGAGATTATTCATTCCAACAAAATGTAGTGTCCTTATTCAGTAGTTTCTCCATGGGTGTGGTAATCTAATCATAAGCCTTGATGAACTTTCTATAATATCCTATATACCCAAGCGTTGCACGCATCTGCTTGACACTTATTGGGGCCTCCAAATTCACTATCACCACAATCTTGGTAGCGTTCACCATTAGCCCTTGCTTGCAAACCACATGACCCAGCAAGATCCCAAAGGGGACACAAAATAGACCCTTCTTCAGGTTCAGCACAATCTAGTATCTACAACACATATCCAGCATCAAGTACAAACTTGATACATGGCGCTTCATTAAGCTGAACAACATCCAGTCAGCAAAATACACCTCCAAGAACTTATGGATGAACTCCTTAAACACTTCTATAACTACGCTAGATAATATCGTGGGCACATTCTTGAGTCTGAATGGCATGACAGTATACTGAAAACAACCCCATTCAGTCGCGAAGGTTGTTTTTCTCCTATCGTGTGGCACGATATTGATCTGATGGTATCTCGCAAATCCATCAGTGAATGAGTAGGCCTCCTACCCTCCAACGTTGTCCAATACGTCATTAGTGAATAGGGTTGGAAAAGGATCATGGACGCAGGTATCATTAAGCTTCCTTAGGTCTACGCAAATCCTTATTTCTCCCTTATATTTCTTCTCTTGAAACACCATCAGGCTCACAGAATCAGATTCTTCAACAGGTTCGATGATGCTTGCTTCTAGCATCTTATCTAACTCCAAGCGGACCTTTTCCTTGTATTTGGGATTAAGATGATACAGCCTCTACTTAATGGGCTTTGTGTCTAATTTAAAAGTGATTTTCATCACACCCAAGTCACCTATGATGCCCTTCAGGTCTGAAAACTAATTAGGAAATAGATCTTAGTACTCACGGAGTAACTCAACAACTTTATCCACTGTGGCATCATCCCAGTAGTCCCCGATCTTAACAAATTTTGGCTTTCCTTCAGTACCAATGTTTACTTGCTTGGTTTTCAATGGCGCAGTGATTTCTGGGTTTTCTAGTTACAGACCTTTTACCTAGCAATGGCCTTTGACCTCTAGAATATTAATATTTCTTGGATCTTCATCCTCCCCCTCAATGGTCACATTATAGCATTCTAGTGCATGGTGTGGGTGGGTGCTCCAATCTAGCTAAACGAACTCCAAAGGATCCATCGAAATTTTGAAGATCACTTCCTAAACTGCTTGTAAAGCTTCATCAATGCATTCAAATCCATCTTCGAAACTAAAGCTCATTAAGAATCCTACCCTTAATATATCCCACTCTATGGTGCCATGGCGGAGATCAGTTTCCAGGTACCAATTCATAGGGATTGTATCCAAAGTATGACAAAATAAGTGCACCCACTCTGGCTTCGGCTTCGTTCCATATACTTAACTCCATTTCGCTAAATTATCACACGGATCATTCCTCCCATCTTCTTTCTTAGTAAGTCAAATTTTTGGATGACTCAATCGCAACCTCATCATCCTCCTGTAATCTCGTCATTTATCAAAGTTGTCCTTCTGTGTACCCCACCATCGTGTGGGCATAGCGCGCAGTGCCAAATCTAACACTGTGGAATCAGTGATCCTCTGGGACTTATTTTTCAAAGGCATCCAAAAACATATCTACATCAGTTAAACCATCATAATAGGGTAAATTTCTTACCTTTGAGTACACATAGCATAATGACTTAGTCATCATGTTGCAGTGCAATGTAGATACTTCATGCAGCCTATTCTGCCAATGCTCTAGTTCTTCATCTAAATCTGAGGTACAAGAGCTTTCTTGATCCCATGCAATCCTTCCATCATTTGTTTCGTTAATCCAATCTTGATCTTGCACAGTTATTTCTTAGATTTGATCCTAATCATCACCACTCTCTTTGTAGTCAAGAACCGGTTTAGTATAGCACGATCCTTATGCGGGATCTAATGGTACTACAACTTGAAGTGATTTCCTCTTGAATGACATTGTTCTTTTCTTCAAGTTGATGACTCCATTCATATCGATGGCCTAGTCAATTCCAAGGAGTGTGGAGTATGGATTTTTGCCATCCACAATTTCTATTACTTCAAAATCAGCCAGCGTGCTCGCACCTTCTATATCCACTATTACTGCATGTAGTCATCCCATAGGGATGACATTTTGTTGGTTTGTCATTCTCAGCTGGATTGAAGACCGTTGTAGTGTAGGTCTCCTCATTCTCTCCCATCTCTATTTAGGAAAAACGTTTATGTTAGACCCCAGATCCAAAATAACTTGGTTCATCTCATAATCTCCCATATGCGCGATGAGCCTCATCTTGCGCCCTATTCTTACCATATGTTTTCCACTTCTTCTTACTACATGGTGTCCATCAGGAGCATTTTCTCTACCAGCACACTTTTTTATCAACTCCTGCAGACCTTTCATAGCCTTGCTATCACACAGAAATTTCATGCAGGTTTCTAGGAACGTGGTAAGTACATAGGGGTCAACCTTTGTAGGTGCACTAGTTTCTGGTACTCTGCTTTGGATTCCTAAGCTAGATGCCCCAGTGAAGTTTTTCCTTGCTTCCATAAATGTTTCCTTCGCGTGCTCTAGATTGAACCCAAATTCCTTCTTCGAGGCCCTGTGGACCCATCCATCCTCTTTGGGTTGTTTTCCCTTATCATCCCCAGATTTTATTCCGCTTCTCAGCACGATATTCACAATCGAGTCTTCCTCATTGGGCTCAACTCTCATCATTTGTAAGTTATACATAGGTTGTTGAGGCTATGCCTTCTTCTCCTGCATCTTAGCTATCAGCATAGGGCATTCTTCTATAGTGTGGTCAAACTGGCTATAGTATTGGCAGGATGGGCATGTCTGATTTTGAAACTCTCGCGCGTAGTTCTCTCGCGTCCCACAGTTATAGAAAATAACCTGACTGTGACCTCTACCATACCCTCCTCCTCCTCAGCCCCGTCCTCTTCCTTGATAACCTCCACATGCTCTTCTTGCACCTTGATTTGGAGGTCGAGTTTCTACTTGCATTCAATAGGTAGGCATTCTTTCCATGATAAACTCATAGCTGTGACAGTGGCGCTCATCGTGGCCCACTGATTTGCAAAAATTGTAGAACAACTATTATGGTGTCTGAATGAACGTTTGCAACAAATGACAATTATCTGTTACATGTTTTCGAGCCACCTGAAAAATAGCGCACCATAGTGCAGGCCCCATACTCGGTCCTGACGGAGCTTCCTGCCTTAGGGGATCAGTCCCCCCCTATAAAATAATTTGCGAAGACAGGGCAATTCTCTTTATAATGCCCTTGACTCTTACACTTGAGGCACATACTTCCTTGCACACCTCTAGCCTAGCCTCCTTTCTTTTTCCAAACTCTACAATTGCAGGCAGAGGTTCTGCAACTGCAAGTGAATTTTTTGAACTCCCAAAGCTATGTCTTGAATAGGAATCTCGTGCAATCTCATCGTGATTTGCAAGGATTCCGCTTGAGTCCCTATCTTCTTCTGTGATAAAACAATCCTCATGTGGGGCAAAAACAAGGCTATAAACCACTCATGGTGCTGACCATCTGTGAGCTACATATTAGCTTCATGGATTACACATTTTAGCCTTTGATATAACTCCCAAGGCATCTCGCCAGCCCTCATCGTGATTTCCTTAAATCCAATGACTGAGTGTGAGTTGGAATTAGGCTTACTAAACTCCTTTTTAAAGCATCCTTTGTATATGCTAGTGTTTCTATAGGATGATCAGCACAATTCTTAATATACCATGTCAGTGCACAATCCTACAAAGAAGTAACTAAGTGCGCCTTCTTTATGTTTTCATCAGTGATCTATTGCATGGTCCATACAAAATTCACAACAAAACAGAACTGATATGTATCTTCGGTCCCTTTACCCTTGAAAATTGACAGCTTTATTGAGTTTGACATGTTGAACAGTGGTGGTGGTGGTGGTGGCACTAGTGTGGGCGAAGGTGTATGTTATCGAGGTGAGGGTGGAGGGGGAGTGGATGGATGATGTATCTATGGAAAACCCTATCTTATCAGCTAGACACACTCTGCGGTGAAGCTTGTTCCATCCCCTCGTCATCGCTCGAAGGATGTCCAATCAATGGTGTATATTCAGGGCCTGCTTTTTCTTGATTTCTTAAGATCTGTCCACTTCGTGTAGATCCAAACATCAAGGCAATGACATAACCTGTTTCTCACACAAGAGCATCTTAATCCACGTATTCAAAGATCCTTGATACTTAACATGCGATCCTTTGAAAAAGCATCACTCTGCTTCGTTGTAGGTGACTAAGGTATCAACTATGAACTCTGTAATAAATCCTCCTATAATTTGATCGAGCCAGTGGTCAACCTATACGTGTGATATTGTCTTCAGAGACTTCCAACCTTCACACTAGATCCAGAGTCCACACTATTGGACCATCAAGCCTCCACCTTCCTTGGTCGTTTCCCAACTTAGCTGTCCAATCGTATAGTTCGATTAGGAAGGTGCAGAAGAAAATTGCGTGTATTTCTGTGTACAAGTATTTGTTCAACCACTGTGCTTTTGTGAGGCACAAATTTCTGTTTTCTTGCACCGCGAATTCATGAATCTTCCTATCCAACCACTTCTCAATTTCCTTCTTGGTCAAATGCTATTGATGCAACATCACACATCTCCTTATGAAGATCTCGGTCCTAACAATGGAATAATTTTTTGGCTTAGTGGGTCCTGACCCAAATTCAGAGTTAATTGCGCCAAACAAAAACCTACACTACTGGCCCTTTCGACATCAACCCGTGTAGCACAGGCTGAAGTATCACCTGAAGTTGTATGGGGGGATGTTGGAACTAAGTTTCTGCATCCAGAGATCAGTGTGATGTCTTTTTTTGCCCTAGATATGCATTCACATAAATCTATAAGCCCCTAGGGCTCTGTACTACAACTTTCTTTAAATGGCCTCTAGACCTTCGCAAAGGTCCACGATAGGTCTTTACAGACCCTTAACAGATGAATCATCCCCTTATGCACACCATAAATTAACTCTAGATCTGAGTTCACATAGATCTACTTAAGTATTCAATAAACATAATAGAATGTATTATAATCTTCGCATCAGTACTTAACATGCATTATGTATAGTTAATAAGACTTATCCAACGGAGTTGCACATCAATACATCATTATTTCATAAAGACATTATTCCATCACAACATATATCACAAACATAAATAATAAAAGTAAACAGATAAACACATGAATCTCATCAACAATCCTTTATCGATCTTTAATATGAGGTTACAAACTCAAAACTTCCTTGTGCACTCAGCTGTAGGGGTCCGCGCATTTAGCTGCAGACTCTACTCTAGGCCTCTGTGCACTCAATTGTGGAGCCTTTTCCCTTATATCTACCCACTGTTTACTTGCCCTTTTCCTTATACATAGAGATAAGAATGCCTTAGACTCTCTTAAGACACACATATTTATAGCTTTTTACATACAATCCCAAAGCGACTCAACTTTACATACCCAGGGGGCTAAAACCCCTTTTGACTTCTAACTATCCACACACTTCACATCCACAAATTGCTGAGATTTTACTTCTTTTCACCAAAATTTACATCAAAACTTGGGATTTTAACCCCAACATTGACCCAGGGGACCCTATCCCAACACGATTAGAAGAAGAAAGAAATTGTTGCTAAAGAAACTGCCACTAAGGTAGGTGTCGAAAAGGAGTGCGATACAAATGAGACTGCGATGGAAGTAGAGGCGTCTACTTCTTAGCAGACTATGGAAAAGGAAGGGTCTGGGGAGGATGAAGGAGGTGATGACAAGGAGTAGAGCACCCCATTCAAATTGTAGAAGAGGACCAAGGAGACGACTTTTGGACCCAGGAAGAAGAAAAAATTGGACAAGCAGGTACATGCAGGTCCATTGGTCCTCACTGAGGGAAACTTGGATGAGATCGGCGATAAGGTCCATGACACAATGACAGAGTTGTGGACTCAATTTGAGCAGCAATACATACAGACTTTGGGGAGCATCCAGAGGTATCTGTGTGAGTTGCATATTCAAGCAGGTAGAATTTAGACGAGCGTGGGACAAGTGAGTGGGGTTCAAGTGAGCTTGTAGCAAGCGAGCAATAGCGTAATGGAAACAGAACGGACTCTAGACCTCAGAGTCATTACCTTTCCAAAAGGAACATTACGCACAAAGTTAGAGGAAGATAATGCCCAACTCAAAAAGCTCAAACACGTGGGTATGAATTTAGCTGCCCTGCCACTTTAGACCCTCCACGTGCTTCATCAGGGGGTCTCAGATGAGCTTCAAATTACAGAGTAGTGTGTGCTATCAGTAATTAGCGAAGTCAAAATGAATAATGAACAGATATTCATCGAAAAGGCTCAAGCTCTTAAAGAAAAAGAATATCTAGCAGCACGAAGCCACAACCTCGAAGTATAAATTACATAAGCATGTAATTCAGTACCAGAACTACACATTCTAGAGGATGTGACAGCTTTAGCAAAGAATTATAAATTAGCCACTATAGTGCAACATTCTAAGGATGACGTAGGCCAAGTTACTTTTGACTTTCAAATGAAGATCTTGCATCTACAACTGAAACTGCAGTCGACTACTCTGCCTAAGGTCAAGATGCAGCATGACGTAGCCATGAGAGACATGTCTAATTTGGATAATGCAGTATCATCATGTAATGGTCATTTTGAAAATGCAATGGAGCTATGGACCACTTTGTAGGAGGACTTAAACCTGTAGTGACTGGGTACAAAGATCAGAGAGGCCCCATAGAAAGCTGATGAGATCAGGGCGACTGCGCACACTTTGGCGCGAGTCCAGCGCTTCGCGTGTACTTACAACAAATGACGCTGCTGTAGGCATAGGTTGAGGAGCCACAGCGCAAATAATTAGTTTTGAAGGCTTAGATTCAACCATGGATAGAGGAAGTGAGCTAGATTACTCTAGCTATCCAAGAGAAGTTGAAGACTTTCTAACAGACACAAAGGACCATGTGCCTCGTGATGGAGGGGCCAAATACAAAGAGGCTAGTTGAAGAACTGCAAAAAGTCGCAGTAAAAAGCACAGTGGACCTTCAAGTATTGAAGCTAGAGTTCAATGACCTCCACACTAAAGTGGAGATGATAGCTGAGCGAATCGAGGGCGAGTCACCATATTTGTGTTGGGGACTTGTTGGGATGGGGTCCCTAGGGTCAATTTTTGTCAGTTAAGTCAATTTTTGTAATAGTTTTTGTTAAATAATGTAAATTCTTTGTGAAATGTGGAAGCAGAGCGTGAAGCTAAGTAAAGTCAAAGGGGCATTAGCTCCTTGTATGGGTAGGTGATAGAGATTTTTTTAGACTTGCCTATGGTCTGCAGTCCATGGTATTGTAATGAAAATGCTATAAATAAATGATTCATAGCGAGTCGTAATAGCTTGAACTTAAGTGAAGAACCATTGTAAGGGAAAGGTGATAAGGCAGGAAAGGCATGTTTCATGTACTTAGGAGAAAGGGGAAGGCTCCTAAAGTTGAGAGCGTGGACACCTTGGTAAGCCCGTAGCTAAATGTGTGGACCCCTTCAGCTAGGTGCACAAGGATAAGAAGTCTATATCTAAACGATTATACTTAATAAAGACTATTTTGAGCCAAATATGTGCATATGTGCCTTGTTTATTGTTTCAGTTAAGTTTGTATATCTTCGTGGTCTGTTATGAATTATTTGAATTAATTCTTTTTTATTATGTGAAAGTAGCATATCTGAATCCTTTATGTATGTTAATAACAATTTAAGACCTTTATGAAGAGTTGGAAGCTGCTAGATAGATTTGTTGTAGTTAGTTGTTCAAAAAGGGTAGATCTAGGCAATGACAAATCTAGGCCAGAAGGGCTTCAAAATACACATTTACTGCGCAAAAATGGTAGATCTATAATCTTTCTACATGATAAGTATAATTAAATAGCTTCGCAATGATCTGAATTTCATTTTGATAGAGTTGCAATAATTGAAAATCGAAAGGAATAGACCTATGCAAAGGTAGATATAAACCCTAAGGACCTTGGGAAACCATAACATAGGCCTCTGGATGGAGAAACTTGGTTCTAGCATCCCCCAATACTACTTCAGGTGAGACTACAGCTTGTGCTAAGTAGGTTATTGTTGAAAGGGCCAACAGTTAGAGTTTTCCTAGTTGGGGTGAATAACTTTGAATCTGGGTCAGGCCCCCTTAAGCCAACATATTGGTCATGCATGCTGTCAGAGAAGGACCTATAGGAATTGTGTAATCCAAATTGAGGAATTTCCTAAATAATAGAGGGCTAATTCCTTGAAGAACAATGTAAAGAAATAGGGGCTTAGAGGATCGAAATTTTGGCTAAGTATTTGTCAAGGTTAGTTGATTAACCAAAGGATAGAAGATACAAGTGTAGGTTGAGCTCAAGCTTGAGCATAGAATATTGTATTCATCCATATTCTTTGATTAATGCAATATATATAGAAAGGGGTTTTGAGTAGTTTCTTTCCCCTAGATAAATCTCTATGTATGTGTGTTAAATCTTAATGCATGTTAATGATTTGTGTTCTCGATTGTGAATTTACTTCCGCATATCAATAGAGTACAATCTAGTCCTGTGATTTAGTAAATATCATGAGAAATTTAGAATATATACATTAATTTATACATGGTATTAGAGCAAGAATCACAGTAGAGAAGAGAATTTTAATTTTTCATTTCAAGTCGATCGAATTTGCATGATCAATTCTTGAAAACTAGTAGGATGAATTTCTATGGACCGAGAATCGAGTATGACCTTGAGGGTAGCTCAAATTATTTTTATTGGAAGGACAGGATGGAGGCAGTATTGTAAGATAATGGGTTGAAGGAATTCATAGATAATGATATCCTGAAGCCTCCAACATCTAATTTTGAATATCTAGCAGAATGGAAGAAGTGTGTAGCAAAGGTGAGGAAGAGCACATTGGAGGGAGTTAGAGATCATATTGTCTCAAAGTTCCATGGGAAAGAGACTTCATATGCAATGTGGGAGGCCTTAACAAATTTTTTCAGAACAGTAGTGCCCACAGAAAGCTGGCACTAAAGGACAAGCTTCAGAATATCAATATGCAGAAGGGAAACATAATTCCACTGTAACTCATGTTACACTTCATTTTGTCACCATGACAAAAAATCATCAAAATTGGATCTCTCACCATCCATCCAGGTGGCATTAAGCACTCCCTTGCAAGTCAACAACTTATATACCTTAAATAAAGTGGAATTTCTGGATCTCATGGTACATAACCCTAATTGTTAGTATATGTGCGGTTTTTCTAAACAAAATCCACACGTGTAGTTTCTTCCACTACAAACTGCATAGATCTATGCTCTATCTTCCACTAAAAATTGTGAAGGTAAAGAAATAAAAATTAAAAAGAAAAGGTGAGATTTAGAAGCATTGTTGCGTGAATCATTCCCAAAAGAAATCCTCGAACTCATGTTTATTTGAGCCTAACCTCATTTTTGAGGGAACTAATTCCCATTCTTCAAGGAGCCCTCATCCCTCTTTTAGTGGATCTCATCCTTGGACTAAGAATCTCAAACTACTTCCTTTTGGCCTACTAATCAAGTCATAGGTGGGGGAATGGGTGAAGGTTGCCGAGAGTAAGTTTTTTTGAAGGGATCAGGTTGGAGAGCTTATCATTGTTGGAGAGGATTGAGATCAATGGGAGGATCTTCACAACATCAAGGCACACGTTTTGTAGCTCCTTTATGTTTATGAAATTAATACAAACAAGCATTTCTTCTCAAGTCATTGTTTAATGGATTAATTGATGAATTTCATTAATGCTTTATGTTATTAATATTTTTCCATTGGAATGATGTTTGTTACTAGTCTCCTTGATCACTAGTTTGAATTATTGAATCATTTATGTTGTATATGCCTTTGATCCTTTGTTGTTTCCATCTGTGCAGGTCTATATTTAAGCATGGAGGAGCTACACTGAAGAAAAATGGGGATCTTCATCAAGCATGTCATAATAAGGTATGAATTTTCTTTTCCCACCTTGTTAACTTATGATTGAAGAAGAGATAAACTCAGGGAAGGAATTAGCTTGATTGTTTGATTGTTTCTAGTTTCGTTTTAGGATCTAGGGAGATTTCTCTTGTTAGCAAGGTGGGATTTATCGGCCTAAAAAATTAGCGACTCCACTAGGGAACGTCCTATTCTTTTCCATCTCCTTTTTTTTATTCTCGATTTTTTTTTTGATAACTTTATCTGAGTCTTAACAAGTTAATGATCTTTTAGATTTTGTGATTTGTTTGAATACTTTTTAATTTTATTTTTTATTTAAGTTTCTCAGCCTGCATGGTCTCTGTTTAGAAATAGAGCGCAGATATGCCCAAATTACCTTTAGCAACAGTGTGCATGCACACTATACTATAATGTCTACCTACACATACTCTGAGAATTTTTTTGAAAAAATAGCTTTTCCTTTCATTAAAGTCTGAATTCTTGTTTTTTAAGATCTCATTACATTTTTTTATGAATCAAGTCAGTCTCCATGTGTTTGATAAAGTGTTGTGAATGCGTTGGCATTTGTCCATTTTCAGGGATTGAAAGGTTGGGTTTCTCAAGAATTAGGGTTTTGATGGGATGTGCTTCTTATGGTGCATTGAAAAAATGAGTAATTTTTGTTCCAGTACTGAATTTTAATCAAAATTACACTTTAAACGTTGATTTCGTAACATTACTATTACACAGTAATTTGTCACCATTGGTCACCGTCCCTGTTACCCCTGTTTTCGTACATTGGAGGATACCTGTGAGCAGTGACATAGCCTAAAAACATTTGCATTATGTTCCCCTGAGTATGTACTTCATGTTCCCTGAAGACACCTTCTGCAAATTATCCCTGAAAAGTGCCCTTTTTCCATTGGCGCAGGTACACAGTGTTTTATCCGCGCCAATCACTGAGATCCTCAAAAAGGGGCGCGCCCATTGGCGCTCTATCCTAGAACAACACTCGCGCCAACTCAGTTTGGTAATGATTTTTGGCAAACCGCGCACCCATATGTTTTTTCCTTTCAGACCATGAAGTCTTTTGAGGAAAAATCCATCTGATAGAGGTCGAGAGTCATCATCTATCCTTGACATCTATCCTCAGTAGCTTTTCGGAGATAATGTCGATCCACAATGGGCGTCCTGGTGCATTGAATCTTCCTCCCTTCTCCATTTATAAAATTTTTTCCTCATGCATTACACAGGCTAGTTCGCGAGTTCGAATGGGGGAGTTCAAGGGAGTTAGAGAGTTCTGGAGTAATGCTAGTAAGAGTCTTGAAGCATAGGGAGGTTATGCTGCCAGAATCCTGAGAGAGAGAAGGTCTATTGCAAGGCATACATAACTACTCGCCCAGCCAAAGAATAGGTTCAACGTCAGAACCTTGGTTGTATCTTTCTTTGCCTATTATTTAATAATAGATGACTATCATTATGGTTCCACTCATGTGTCTTTATTATGATGTTTGAGTTGTATCCTTTTTTGACTGATACATAGTTGTATTTCCCCGATTTTATGCTTGTATTTGTCTTGTTCTTTGCATGTGCAGGTGTCTGTTCATGGAGATCGTGAGGATTGTGACCAGCTGAAGCGAAAGAACGGAAGCGACGACCCTTCTACGAATATAAGCGTTGGATTCGAGGTAGGCTCTCATCTTGGCCTTTATTTTGCAATTAGGAACCTGCGTGTTAGCGTTGTTTGATTGTTGCTAGACCTCAGTTAGGCTAGTGGGATCGCCTTTGTCCGCAGAGGGGATTTACCTGTTCAATAATTACTTCAAGAATTTTTCATTTTAAAGATTTCATTGGGTGTTTTTAATTTTAATTCCTTTGGTCATTGCTTAACTATTTGTCTCAGTTTCTTAACATTTTTCCCATGTTTTTGCTTTCATTTTTGCAAAAAACATTTGTTGAATTGTGTCTTAGTGTTAATCGCCTTTGAGTGTCATTATTTTTTTATCTTTGGAATTTTCACCCAATTTCCTTTACTTACACTTGATTGATTCTTTAGTTATATTAGTGAAGGGAATTAATCTTGTTGTTCTTTCACTTCTTTGGAATCAGCTTGTGTTTGTTTTGAAGAATTCTCTTGCATAGCTTATATTTGCATGGATAGAATTCTCATTTCATGACCAAAAATTGTGCATAGATTACATTGTATAATTTTCAACTTAGAGCTTTGAATTGCATTGAAAAATTAGAAGTGGTACATTTTGGAGTTAATATTTTAAAGAAGAACCTCTTTACTTTATCTATCTAGAATTCATCGAAATGAAGAGAATACAAATTTCATATTTAGTGCATTAGAGTTTTGAGTCAAGTCATAACACCATCAGTTCCATATCCATTTACCCTTTGAGTAAATAATAGCTTAATAACACGACATTAATAAAATTCATCTAGAATTTTTATTATTTTTAGGCCTCTTTCCATCTAGATATGATTAGGTTGTAGGGCTTTGGAATAAGGAAGTAAACTTTCAAAAGCTACAAACAAACAATAGAATATTGAATTAGGGAGATAAATCCAATTATTTCAGTTTTTCTCTGGGAAGCTCTTCTTATACATGAGTTAAGCATGAGATCATGTCATATCTGGTGAAGTAATTGTAACAACTTTGCTGGATATGATAGAGTGATTTTAACGTATTACAATAGTGTCGAAAGGTACTTGGGATCACTTGAAAGTAAACCTCCAATTGATCATGTTGAGGATCTTTCAAGGGGATTGATCTTTGTTACTCTACCCTTGCATATATGTCTGATCTACAACTATCCCCCTAGGTGAAATTATTGTAGTTGGTAAAATTAGTGACCATAATCCTAGGGTTATACCTAAGGTGATGACAGAGGGAAGGTCTGACTACTGGAATAGATGTTGACTAGACTCACTTGGACTTTTTTGAGGGTAATCCTTTCTCGAGATGGCATAAGCCAAGTTACTTGCACCAGACTGTTTCATTAAGTAGGTTGTTAGGGTAGTTGGTTCCAAACACTCATATCTATAAAAAAAACTTCACTTTGATCTCTGTGACATTGGATTTCATCACCAACTAGTAAATATTGATCTCTGTGAAAGGTGAGTTTGTATTGTTTGAATTCCTAGATTTTTTAGCATGTGTTACCTTGTTTGTTTTTACTTTTTACAAGACCTTAGGTGTGGATTGTGAATATTATTTAATTTTAATAATAAAAAATTATTTGGATTAAATCTAATGGAAACAATGTCAAAAGTTACTAATAAATACCTCACTTTTAATGAGAACACTAATTTTTTCCCTGATTTTGTAAATGTTGGTCCTCCTTATATGGATACATTGTCACTTCCTGGATTCATGATAGATTTACCCCTATGGATGTCCTCAAATTACTTAATTTGAAATACTCCAATTGTACCAACTCAACCGAGTGTTTCTCCTCAACATCACCAACCTATTGTTGACCCTCTGCCTTCTTCATCCAACTGTCCTCTATTTCTTCTTATTCGTTTGGTAAAATCCTTGATGCTAGTAACCAGGTGACTAAGAAGAAGAACAAAGGGAAGGAGAAGAAGAAGCAAGATAAGAAAGATGTCAACCATTCAATCATGGTCGTAACTATTGGTAATGTTGAGGAAAATTCTACAATGCATCGTAAGCCAAAATACCCTTTCAAGCTTTATAAGGGTTACCACTTCCTAATCAAATGTCTTGGTATTCCTAAGGTTTTGGAAGTATGGCCAAATAATTCTCATCAACTTACTATTGATCCATCAACCCGTGATTCTGAAATTCTAAGGAAAAAGATTAAGGTCAAGTTTCCTTGTAGTTTATGCAAAGGGACTCATCATAGTCACCTTTTCCCTCACATGGATGAAGCCTCAGAATTGTTGGAAAAAATTATTGTTTCACATCAACAAATTCCAACTAATTACCTTAAAATTTCTCCCCACCTACCGTTAATTAACGAAGTGATTGATCTAAATCCAAGTACAGTGAATCCCACTCTTCCATTGGAGGGTGAAACATGTATCGCTCAAGTTAATGGACTATTTCTTGATGAAGTGGTCAAATCGATTCCATATTCAATTGATATAACTCTCCATTTAGAGAGTGAACTTCATTCTACTTATGTTCTTCGTGTTACCTTAGATTCTTTAACACATGGGGGCATTTCACCTGTTTCTTTTAAACCCCATACAAGTAATGAGGCTATTTCTTTTGATTGGAATAGACTAACAGAACCTCATCTTCCTTATTCCACCCCTTTCCAAATGATTTTTAAGGCTTATGGTAAGAATGCTTGTCACACAAATGTAGAAGAAGGTGCTTTTGTCAATATTTTATCCTCGACTACTTGGAAAGATTTGGGTTCCCCTCAAATTGTGAATGTTACTTAGAATATGTTAGCTTTTAATAGAACTGTTAGTGAACCTTTAAGGATCATTCCTAAGTTACCCATTACCTTGGAAGGTAAAACTGTCTGTATTGATCTTATGGTAGTCCAAGATCCCTTAGATTTCAATTTTCTCCTTGGGCGATACTATGTCTATGCCATGAAAGTTTTCGTATTGACACTCTTTTGCATCATGTCCTTCCCTCACAATGGAAACATTATGATAGTTGATCAACTTTCATACATGGATATTGCCTCAACTACCAGTCATACGACACCCCTGAATGTTACCTATATGGAAGTGGTACCTACCCCTCCACGGGTTAATTATGTGGCAACTTGTCCCATGTTTTCAGTTACCGATGCAAGTGAGCCTCTTAGTGTCTGCTCGACTTATTTTTACCTATATTCAATAACTAACATGGTCAAAACTTCAGTGGGGGCATTTGAATACAATTTTGTTATCCCTATTGGTCCCCTTGACATGTGATCATTCCAGAGAATTTTTCTTCCATCTAATGAAGACCTTTTGGAATCCATCATCAAGGGGTGTCCCTTGATATGTGTATCTTCCATTTGGAATCCATGAACAACTCTTCATGAGGATAGTTCTTTTACTATGTCAAACTTGTTAAAAATGAAACATATCCTTATGAGGATAATTCTTTTACTGTGCCCAACCTCGTTAAAAAATGAAACAGGTCCTTATGAGGATAGTTCTTTTACTCTATCAGCCTTGTTAAAAAATGAAATACATCCTATTGAGGATGATTCTTTTACTGTGTCAACCTCGTTAAAAAATGAAACAGATCCTTGAGGACAATTCTTTTACTATGTCAACCTCATTAAAAAGTGAAACAACTCTTCTCGAGGATAGTTATTTTACTATGTAAACCTCATTAAAAAATGAAATAGATCCTCCTAAGGATGCTTCTTTTACTGTGTCAACCTCATTAAAAAATGAAACAGATCCTTGAGGATAGTTATTTTACTGTGTCAACATCGTTAAAAACTGAAACAACTCTTCACGAGGATAGTTCTTTTATTGTGTCAACCTCGTTAAAAAATGAAACAGGTCCTCATGAGGATGGTTCTTTTACTATGTCAACCTCATTAAAAAATGAAACAGGGTCTTACGAGGATGGTTCTTTTATTGTTTCAACAACTTTAAAAAATGAAACAGGGTCTCATGAGGATGGATCTTTTATTGTGTCAATCTCGTCAAAAAATGAAACAGGGTCTTATGAGGATGGTTCTTTTACTATCTCAACCTCGTTAAAAAATGAAACAGGGTCTAATGATGATGGTTCTTTTACTGTGTCAACCTCATTAAAAAATGAAACAGATCCTTATGAGGACAATTCTTTTCCTATGTCAACCTCGTTAAAAAATGAAATAAGTCCCATGAGGATAATTATTTTCCGATGTCAACCTCATTAAAAAATGAAATAGGTCTCATGAGGATGATTCTTTTACTGTGTCAACCTCGATAAAAAATGAAATAGAATCTATGAGGATAGTTCTTTCACTCTGTCAACATCATTAAAATTTGAAACAACTTTCCATGAGCATAGTTCTTTTCATGTGTCAAGCTTGTTAAAAAATGAAACAAATCCTCCCCTAGTTGAGTCAAGTTTTTCATCTAATTTCGTAAATAAACCTTCATTTCTTCCGCCTATTAATAACCTGTAGTCTACTCAGGTGATTGAAATGAAATTTGGGGGGCATGTGCCCTTCCAATCGTTATGTTGGGTGCATCAAAACTTATCTCAAGCATAATTTTCTCTATTTCAAGCTTGTGTAAATGTAATGACCCACTTATAGCTATAAATAAAATACAAGTATTAGCATACATACAAGACCTCCATACGATAGCTACGTATGCATGGACCTGTATGTAACGCACTATATATATGATAAACCCTCAAACGAACAGAGAATGTTAGTTTTACTGTTAAATTTTAATTTGTATTAAAATTTATGAAATTAATAAAATTAATTAATTAAAATTATAAATTAAATTAATTCATTAAAATAATAAATAAACTTCTATCAAATCAAATTTACATATTTGAATAAAATCACCAAATTCAAATAATATTTTGTTTTATAAAATTAACACGTGTCAAAATTAGGACATGGAGATGGAGGGAGGTGGTGAATGGAGACTTAAAAGAAGGAAGGTTATCTTGAGAGAAGGGGGAAAAAGAATGATTAGGGGGTGGTTGGATGAAGTATAGTTGAGAGTAGGAAAATTTGTAACACAAAGTTATTGACAGTAAGCACTGAGCCTTGTTTGTTCTGAAGTTTTTGGGCATAGGGGAACAAATTGCAGGAATTGAGAAGCATTCTAGACTGAGTACCTAGTTTGTACTCAGTTTGGCTGGGAGGTTATGGTCTTTTGGTAATGGGAGCAAGAGCTAGAGCAATTTTGAAGCCTCTTCATTCGCAAGAACCCAAGTAGGTACTTCTCATCAAATCAATTAATTTGATATATGAATTTTGGTTAAATTTTAAAGCAGGTTCATGAAGAGTTCATATTATGTTTAGGCTAAATATCTGGTTAAGTTTTTTTTTAAGCATTACAGTAAAAATGAAGCTAGTCTCAAGAAATTTCTTCCTATGTTCCAAGCTTGTGTATAATGAAACCTATCTGGAGTCCATTTCGGTTATTATTTTCAAGACTCGTTAAACTCATGAAAATCCTAATACTTGTTTGCTATCTTTTCATGTTCATAAAACACACATGAAAATGCTGAGTTATTTCCGTCTTTTCCTGCTCATTAATTAAATTGAAAGTCGGTAATATGAGTACACTTTTACCAATTTTTTGAACTCATTAAAACTTACGAAAAAATGAAAAACATAGAGTCATCTTTTAAGCCCTTTTCAGACTCTCAAAACATGAAAATATTGTCAAGCACTTGATTTTTCGAACTCGTAAAAGTAAATTAACAATCGTCCACTCAGTAAACTTTACCCCTTTTACAGAGTGGGCTAGGACTATTTACGGAAAAGGTATACTCATATCAAGCATGGTCAATAGAGTTCTATCTTGTATTGTTTTATCCTTTTTAGGACCTAAGAGACTAAATGTATAGAAAAGAACATGATTGAGTTTACTGATGTTTTTCTTCTGACTCCCTAAAAGTGAAAAATGTCGAGCTTTACTTTCTCCAAACTCATTAAAATTTTATAGTAAAACAACTAAATGAGTTTCCTTTTTGTGTCTTTTGCAAACTCTTAAAATAAAATTACATCAAGTTACTCATTTGCTGAACTGGTAAAAATTAAACAGTACAGGACTCGTTAAGCATGACAAGATCGAACCATTCCTTCTTAGGGTTCATTAAAAATACTTTGATGGACTTGTCCAAAGGATGAGCCTATAGGTAAAGCATATGTTATCCTCCTCAAGCTTGTAAAAGAACAAAGAGGTACTTTCTAATAATGGTGGGGGGAAATTGAGAAGAAAAGTTTGTTTCTTGTATTTCAGGCCGTATGTCGCTCTTGAAAATGACACTCCATCACATGTATGTTCAGGTTGGGGAATCCATTTCTCTCATAGTTAATCAAACCTTATCGAAAGTCTTTAGTTGGTTTTGGGTATTATCATTGAGTGAAATGTTTCCAAGTCATTTTGTCGTGTTGCCAATATGTTCAAGAGAATTCTAAGTCTCATTCAAATTACCTTTCAATTTGTAGCCTTCAATCACGTTGGCCATCTCTGAGTCAGTCCTTGCAAACTATTCTTCAAAAATTGACATGAGTTTTGTGTCATAGGCCCTCCTGTGATGGATCGCTTCCTATCGACTTTAGCTCATTATATAGGAAGTTTATCTATAAACATTCAGTACCTTGAGGCATGCATGCCTTAATGGTAGGTTTCTCACCTTCGACGACATGTTCTCATCATTGGCCTTCAATCAAATGATTATATGAGTGTTTGACTTCAGATCACATATTCACATTTCATAGATTATACTAGAAGTAGCTTGAGAGCCATTTTCATTAATTGTGGTTTCAGTTGCACTTGTTAGCGATTCACATCATTGACTGGTGATCAAGTGTTTTCTACCATGTTCGAATTCAAGACATTTACTCCCATCATTAGATTCATACTATGGATCAAGAGATGGAGTTCAAGACCTTGGATCTAGTTTTCATCCATCCAAGTTGCGAGGAGTTTTGTATTCATGATTCTACAGAGAGTTTTATGTTTGATGGTTTCATCCATCCTATATCTACTTTGACATTATGTATTCTAGTATTGTGCTTTAATAATTTTATGTTATGAATATGGGAATGCCTACCTCAGTCATGATTATTATATTACATTGAAATCCTTGATTGATTGTTGAAGGTTTCCAACCATGATCTCTGATCCAATCCTTGATATGATAAACTACTTCAATCCTCAAACTTTTCTGACTTCACACTTTAGGGGGGAATTTGTTACACTTCATTTTGTCACCATGATAAATAATCATCAAAATTGGATCTCCCACAATCCATCCAAGTGTCATGAAGCACTTCCTTGCAAGTCAACAACTTATATACCTTGAATAAAGTGGAATTTCTACTTATCGTGGTACAAAACCACATTTTTTAGCATCTCCACAATTATTCTGAATAGAATCCGTACATGTGCAGTTTCTTCCACTATAAACTGCGCAGATCTACACTTTGTCTTCCACTCAAAATTGCACATGTAAATCAATAAAAATTAAAAATAAAAATTGAGATATTGAAGCATTGTTGGGTGAATCATTCACAACAAAAAGCCTTGAACTCATGTTTATTCGATCCTAGCCTCATTTTTGAGGGAACTAATTCCCATTCTTCAAGGAGTGCTCATCCCTCTTTTTGTGGATCTCATCCTTGGACTAAGGATCTCAAACTACTTCATTTTGGCCTATTAATCAAGCCATAGGTGGGGGAATGGGGGGAGGCTGTTGAGAGTAATTTTATGCTGAGGGAATCAAGTTGGAGAGCTTATCATTCTTGGAGAGGATTGAGGTCAATGGGAGGAGCTTCACAACATCAAGGCACAGGTTTTGTAGCTCCTTTATGTTTCTGAAATTAATACAAATAAGTATTTCTTCTCACTTCATTATTTAATGGACTAATTGATGAATTTCATGGATGGTTTATGTCATTAATATTTTTCCGTTTCAATGATGTTATTTATATTTGTCCATTGGAATTATGTTTGCTACTACTCTTCTTGATCACTAGTTTGAATTATTGAATCATTTATGTTGCATATGCCTTTGATCCTTTCTTGTTTCCATGTGTGTAGGTCTAGATTCAAGCATGGAGGAGCTACATTGAAGCACAAAGGGTTATCTTCATCAAGCATATCATAATAAGGTATGAATTTTCTTTTCCCACCTTGTTAACTTATGATTCAAGAAAAGATATATTCAGGGAAGGAATTCGCTTGATTGTCTGTTTGTTTCTAGTTTCCTTTAAAGATCTAGGGAGATTTCTCTTGTCAGCAAGAGGGATTTATCAACCTAACACCTCAGCAAGTTCATGCAATGTCGTGATGAACTGGGTCAAGTTGGTGTTACTGTAGTAAAGGATGATCTGGTAAGCCTAGCACTTATAGGCCTTCCCAAGAGCTGGCACAACTACCAGGATTTGATAAATGGGAGGGAGAAGCTACCAAATTCGAAACTCAATTGGTCTGATTTGGTACAGGAGGAGATCAGGTGGAACACCAGATACAGTACCTCAACCAAGGGTGATGATGAGGATAATTTTTCCTTGGATGGAAAGGAAAATAAAGGGAAAGAGAAGAAATCCCAATCCAAAGAAAAACCAGGTCAAGGGGAAAAGAAGAAAGACCTATCCAAAATCAAGTGATTTCATTGTCATGAACTGGGACATTATGCCACAAAATGTCCACATAAGAAAGAAAGCAAGAAGACTGTAGGAGGAGAAGCGGGGGAAGCCTTGGATTCACAGTTTGAACTTGATTTTACCCTCATTATATGCATGGAAAACACAATGATTGGTAGTGTGTGGTATCTCGACGGGGGTGTCTCATTCCACATGATAGGAAACAAAGAATTCTTCAGTAACTTGGAGGCAAAGGATCTCCATATGCACATTGAGATGGGATACGATGGAAGGTATAACATAGCCGGTATCAGTACTGTGACCTTTAATATGGAGTTGGGATCCCCTCTTAGAGTCAATGATGTGATGTTTGTGTTGATTCTAAAGAAGAATCTAGTTTCCATATTTGTGTTGGAGTACCGTGAATACAATGTGATATTTAGCAAAGGGAAGGATTTCCTAGGACACATAACCATAGGACATGTGAAGCAGATCGAGGTTTGAGTCAAGAAATTGTATGCACTTGAGGTAGAATATGCATGCAAATCCTTGAGGAAAAAGGCATAGACTAGAGATTTGATGGTTGAGAGAGAGCGTGATTGTTATAGCTCCAAATCTCACTCTTGATGTTTGTGATGCTGCACTCATGGCCTAGGGCAACCCCTCTTTCCAGATTTGGTCCAAATACTTAAAACAAAAAGTGTTTTACTCCCTATACGTGACATTACCCTAAGCTAAACACATGTGTACATGGGTCTGTGTATACCCAACCCACGTATATGTCTTAAAACACTTTAAAAAATTAAATCTCCTTAATTTTGGGTGCAGATCATAGGATTTACTTGTTGATTGCCTATTAGTGCCTGTGGCCCAACTGTTCCCAACGAATTCCCAACTAAAAAACTACTTTGGGAGAAGTATAAAAAGGCTTCAATGGGAAGGCCTAAGGGAGGAGAGAAGAGAGAGAAAAATCACTCTGTTGAGATTATCCCTGACCAGGTCTGAAGATCGTTGTGCTCCCAGCACTTCCCCATTATAAGAAACCCTTGTTTCTTTGAGTTATGATGTCTTACCATTAGTTGAGATATCCTTGAGTGAGTTATGGAAGGAGCTTGTTGAAGGCTTGAGATTGGACGAATCCGGAGGATGGTTCCACTTGGAGCCTCTGAAAGGAAGACTCAGGTGAAATTGTTCCTTTCTGTACTTAGTTATCTACAATAAAAGAAACACTTGTCTTGTTCCTGATATAAATCTTCTTCATGTTTATGATATCAATTCCATGATTTACATATGAATGGTTGTTTCAAATGTATAACTAACTACCTTTCAATATGCTATGAAGTTGATTTTTTTATGATGCTTGGTCCATATACTGTTGTGCTTTCTTTAATTGATTGTTTTGCAGGTTGAAGGATTGAAAGGAACTCCAAGAGGGTTTGGGCCCTGGCTGGATCTATCCAAACGAAGAACCCCCGGGTGCACCTCTCTTTGTGTAGTTTGTTTATATTATCATCATGGCTGTGTGGAATGCTTGCTTTTCTTTATAGATAACCCCCGATCTGCTAGAGTATAAGCCTAAGACCCTAGGGAACTTTGTCCCGTAACAGAATTGGCAACTCCATTGGGGACAACAATATTGTTGTTCCTAGTTTGGGTTTGTTCAAGCCAATTAGGGCTAAGATGTTTACTTTCTTGCTGTGACTGTGTAGTCTATTCCTGTAGGAACTTGAACTGTAAGTTTGATCAGTTTCTTCAGACTTTTTTGTTTTTTCTTATGATCTGTTATGCATGTTGTTTTTCCAATTTACAGAAGCGTATATACGCAAGTTTCCTAAAGTGAACCCATGTATACATAGGTTTCCCTCAGCTAAATAGCGTATACATGTAACTATGCATCAACACAGTCGCGTATACCTTAAATTTTCAAGATTTTTCAAATATTTATGTTTTTGAAGATCTGTCTCCTAGTCTGACTCTTTCGTGAACAGTTACTTTTATGTGTCGGTCTTTATTTTTGCAGCAAGTTTATGATTTCAAACTCTCTCTGGTTGTGGAAAGTAGTGGTCTCATTTTGTTTTGTTGTAAGCGTCGTCATTTTTGTTTAATCACACAAGATTTCTTTTTGGGAATCTTGGTTGTTCTTGTCTTCCAGGGCAGAAAGATTGGTCTCAATCTTTGTGGCAAATCTTGTTTTGGTGACCTTTTTGTTTGCATATCAAAACTGCATCTTTGTGGCCATTTACTTTTCTTGCTTTTTGAAACTTGTTGTGTGACGATTTTGAGAGCTTTCTTTCTTGATCTTTTGATCATTTTCACCAAGCTTTTTTGGGCTACCTTTTGATTGTTAAGAGCATCTTGAAACACATTTTTTTGTTGAGTTTTCACCCGTTTTGTGTTGTAAACTTGCAAAGTGTTTTGTTGCCTATTCTTCAATCATAAAGTCTCAGTGTTAGTTGGAGCACTTTTGAAAAGGCATTTTTGTTTTTGCTTTTGAAGAAAAGTGCTTGAAAACTTGGTTTTTGCTTTCTTTGGCCTTGTTTTGATTTAGTTTCCTTTTTGTGAGTGAAAGTGCATTTTTGTTCATCTTGAAATTTGGTTTTAGTGTTTGGACAAAAATGAGCTTTAGCAACTTATATTCTATCTAAACATCTTACGTGGAAAATTAGAATTGATAAACAAGTTACTTTCATTCTTTGATTAAGTGTAGTCTTAAGTTTTGCATTAGCATGTACTCATTGCATTAGGATAAATTTGTGCATCTTTTAGGGCATCCATATTTTTGTTAATTTTTGTGAGTGTAAAGCTTGAGTAAAAGAAAAGAAAAGAAAAATTTATTGCTTTCTTCGAAGTTCCTCAGAACCTAGTAGAAATTTCTTTCATCGAAGAACAAAACAAGTGCATTTGCATATAGTTTGGTTTTTATTAATTTATTTTGCATCAAAACACCAAAAGTTTCACTTCCACTTATCCCTTGACTTAAAGAACAACCCATTTAAAAACAAGCGCTAATTAAAATACACTAGAACTTTTTCATAATTGTCAATTTAGACACACCAACAAGTTTTAGGCTATTTTAGGGCCTTGGATTAGGCGAGTGGAGAGAAAAATCTCCAAGGCCATTTAAACTGTCAAACATAGGAGTCTGAATAGTGAGTGCAAATCCAATAGCGTTAGGAAGACCAGGAAAGCTCCGGATCTGGGAGTTAAGCACAAGGGTTTCCAAAGATAAGGAAGAGAGATACCCCCTCTCCTACTTGTCGGATCTTACCTCAAGACTGTTCCGCCTGGCTTCTAACACGAGTTGGTAACCTTAGTTGCTTCTCCTAGGGATCTACATAGGTGGTTGCGGAAGGGAATCCCGTGGCACCTGAGGTCAACATTGTATCACTCCCAATGGTACTACTGGAGGGCACCCTTGTGAAGATTGGGGGCTTGCACCGACACAATTTATTGTTAGGAGGTTAGCATAACTTCCTCTATTACCTTCACTGCTAGGACTGGGCCGTTATTATCCCAGACTATCTTCGGAATGCCCCTTACTTCACTTTCTTGTATTTTGGTGTCCAGTCCTCATCACCCGGAGCGGAAATACCTAAAAGTTGCTTGAATAGCTGACATCTTTTAGGGACTTTTTAGTGTGTGCTCTGTGCTCTTAGTTGGCCTAGCTTTCATTTTTTCTTGATTCTTTAGTTAGATCTTAATAAAAAATTCAAAGTGGCTAACCGATCACCTATATGGTCTCGAAGACTTCGTGGTCTTTCACCACCAAGTTTAGAGCCTTCTCCTAGAAGGCGTAGAGGTAATACTGCCGGTGGGTTTCATCCTGTGGTGGCTAACACATCGGGGATTGATCCTCCCCTCAGGAGCATTAGTGTTTAGCATAGGCCTGGTACTTCCACAGAGCTAGAGAGGAACACTCCAGTTCTTTCTCAAGTTCTCTTTCAATCAAAAGATAACATAGAGGTAGAAGAACTCCCAAAGTCGTTAGCGGCTCCGAATTCTCCTCTACTATCTAACTATCTAGACGTATTATAATATGTTGGGACTCCAACGCATAGACCATCAAGTCCAGGTCATATTACGCACTTACCATCGATGACCACTACTAGAAGCATAGCTTCTACTACAAGTTCTATAACCATGTAAACTCCAACATCAGTACAAGGGGGAGGAACTGTTTCCGCCCCCTCTGCATATTCGTTTGGGTTTTTGCTAGCACATCCTTAGTTGGGTCTATCTCCATTCCTTCTACAAGTGGAAATTCCCAAGCCAATGCTTTTAGTTCTAGATTCTTCCCATTTGGCACCCATTCACAGGGTATTCCGCCAGTTCCATTTAGTGCCTCCACATCCATGATGGGTGGGTCGGCTTCATTTTAGGGTTTTCCTTTTGGAAATGGTCATATTCCACATTTCAACTCAACGATAGGATCTATGCCTTTTTCTTCTATAGGACAAGGTAGCAATCCCTCTCAAGGTTGGACTAACCCTGCGGTTAGTGGCATCGGAACTAGATATCCGTTTTTCGGCGAATAGGGGAATAGGTCGTACTTGATAGTTAGTTCGTTTTGAAGTATTCCTCCCTTAGCTTCTACTTGGAATCCTTATCAGGGGTTATCGAATCCTTATAATCCTTTAGGAGGGAGCTTCGCTGGTTATGGAGGTTTTTCGGCCAGAGTTAGTCAAACTCCAAGTTTTGCTAGATCACAAGGTCCACCTTTTGGTTTAGCCGGTTCTTCTAGTAACTTTAGGCAGCCTGGTGCCTTTCAAATCTAGGCCAATCTTTTCAAAACTTTGGGAGCTCCTCCGAGTCTGGGTGGAATCCCCAAGGTCCTCCTAGGCTTCCTTTTCTAGCAACGTTGAACTTGCTAGATCTCATGAAGTTAACAAATGATCCAATCAAATACAATCTGGCCTGGCCTCCGGTCCCAACCAAGCTCCCTTCAGACATTCCTAAGTTCGAGGGGAAGGGCGGTGAAGACCTGGGCAACCATGTAGCCACATTCCATTTATGGTGCTCATCAAAATCCCTTATTGATGACTCAATTAGGTTGAGACTTTTTCAACGCACATTGACTGGCAATGCAGCTAAGTGGTATATAGAGTTTCCAAGGGGCGGCTTTACATCTTTCGCCGATTTGGATAATATTTTCCTAAATCATTTCCAGTTGCCCGTCCGTTATGATGCCAGAACAGAAATTCTAGCCAATTTTCGTGGGGACATGACAACTCACATTTCTGATCATATTCGGGAATGGAGATGGAGAAAGAGGCTCATTAAAGCCGAAATTCCTCCAAAATGTCGTCTTCAATGGTTTTTGAAATCTTTACAACCTGAAATATCTAAGGATGTCTCCTTGTCCAGAGTCTATTATGAGGAGTAAGCTATTTTTAGGGCCCAACAGTTAGAATTGATTTACTCTCAGTATGGGATTCTACAAAAAAACTTGCCATATGCTCCTGGGACTAAGGTTGATATAGCCAAGTCGAAGCCAAGTCCCCATGTGGATGGTATTGTTGGATCTGTAGACACAAATGCGGTGAACCTGTTGAGTCAATTGCAATAGTTGTCCTTACAAACTGCTTCTAACAACCAGGTCACATCATCTAACCCCTCGTCTTCTCAACCCTCTTCGGTTAATGTCGTCCAATCTTCCAACCCAAAAGAAAATCAAAATTCCAATGGGAAAAAGAAAGGACGAGGTAAGAAAAAGAGTCAAGATGGGAAGACTGATGTAAATAAGCTCAACAATAATGCTAGTGGTGGTGGAAATGAGTCTAGAAAGAAAGTCAAGTTTCCATGTAAGTTATGCAGTGGAGACAATTTAACTCATCTCTGCCAAAGATTCAAGATGCTCAATGCTTGTTAGGGCAACAAGGGACTTCTAGCTCTCAAGTTGTGTCAACCAACCCTTTTCCCCAAGGGCAACAACTACTTGCTGTCGCGAGTTCAAATCTTGGTACCTCTGCAGGGGGCAACCAGGAAGGTGAGAAATCATCCAATGTTTTCATGATGGGTTCTAACGTCCACGTGGCCACTTGGTCATGTGATTACGGTGAAGCTGAAACATCCAAGGACAAAACTACTCCCGGAAATACCAACCTTCATATTGAGCAACCCCCTGTCGAGACTATACTATTGATGCCAAAAGGTTCTGCTAAAGGTGCGACTATCAATCCTAATGCTAGGGCCACCCAGAATTACTCCATTGTTGAGGATCTTGCTCAGAGTCCATACGCTACGTCTGGTTTAGAGGTTCTCCAGTTGTGTCTAGCTCAATGAAGTGCTTTTCTTTCAGCGATAGGGACAGTTGATCCAAATAACTCTTTAGTGCTCACTTTCGACATGATTAATGTCAAAAAGTGACTCCCTTATCACATGGCTTTTCAGATAAAGTCTACATACCTGAAAATTAACATTTTCCATACCGTTATTGATGAAGGAGATTCCACGTGTGTCATGTTGATGTCATGCTGGAAGGCCATTAGATCGCCTTCCGTTGTTCCTTCACCTACCCTCCTAACTGCATTTGATGGACATTCTCATAAGCCGCATGGGATTATCCTAGACTTTCCCATATGTGTTGGGGGGAAGGTCGTCAATGTTGAAGTAGAAGTCATTGATGCTAACCTAGATTACAATCTCCTCTTAGGAAGGAAATAGGTATACGAAATGGATGCCATTGTTTCGACTCTGTTTCATGTCATTTGCTTACGTCATGAGGGGAAAATCGTCAAGGTTGATCAATTGGACTATTCTCCAGTTGATCCTAGAGCACCTTTAGATTCTACTATTCCTTTAGTGGATAACCCTCACCCGCCTACTGAGAATATAGGAGTTGGGATGTATTCTTCATTGATGGGTACATTTGATTTTCCCTTTCCTATCACTAGAATCAATGTCATTTCATCATCCAAGGAGTCTTCAAGGGAAGAGTTCTTCCGAACTCATTATTTTTCAGACCCTTGGACCTTTCCTTCACCTATGACCACATTAGTTGAACAAAAAGTGGGTGGGATGGCATTCCCTATGTCTGTAGTAGAGCTTAGATATCAGTCTATCGTCAACTCTGCAGACAACCATTCTACTCCTTTCTCTAAGGAGGAGCTAGATGGCGATGTGGCCCCGGCTTGGACCCTTGATTCTACCTCCACTATGGATTGCTTAGATATGGTTTTACCATCCGAAGAAGCAACCCTAGAAGCAATGATGGGTATAGATCGACCTTGGGAAGACTTACACCATCGTTCATATTTTCTTCCTCCATTGCAGGAAGTAGAATCTAGGTTCTCCGAGCTGTTTGCTAGGAATGTTTGTATGGTATCAAATCCTTTGGCTCCAGCACACTTTTGTGTCGAAGGTAATATGTCGATGATTTCAAAAGTGATATCTATAAACATCTCTAGGAACCTTAACGTGATCGAGAATCTCCTCATAAAAGCTGAATGTTCCCCTGAAGAAATTCAAATTTACATCGACCTTTTTAAGGAGTTTCGAGATGTATTCGCTTGGTCTTATGAAGAAATGCCTAGCATCGATCCATCCATAGTTCAACGTGAGATCAAGACGTATGAAAATGCCAAGCCGATTCATCAGAAGCTTCAACTTGTTAATCCTAGGAAGGTAGCAGCCATTAAATCTGAAGTAGAGAAGCTGCTCAAGGCAGGTTACATATACCCTATTCCTCTTACTGATTGAGTTTCTAATCCAGTCCCTGTGGATAAAAAGCAAGGAACAATCTGAGTATGCATTGAATTTAGGGACCTAAACAAAGTTTGTCCCAAAGATAATTACCCCATGCCATTTATTGATTAGATTATTGATGAGTGTGTGGGTAATGAGATTTTCTCTTTCATGGAAGGTTTTTCCGATTATAATCAGATCTCTATCCGTCCTAAAGATCAGCATAAGATAGCTTTTATATGTCCCTAGGGTACCTTTTTATACAGAAATATGCCTTTTGGTCTCAAAAATACTGGAGCTACCTTCCGACGGACTGTGTCATACACTTTCCACGACATTAAACATATTATCGAAGCATACTTGGACGATATAGCTGGTCGTTCTCGAAAGACAACTGATCACCCTAGTCACCTTTGATTGGTTTCTGAGCGATGTCGATTTTACAAGATCTGGTTGAATATCAATAAGTTCGTTTTCATGGTTACATCTGGTCGGTTATTAGGGTTCATTGTGTTAAATGAAAGGATTTGAGTTGATCCCTTCAAGGTAGAGGCAATAGTTCAGTTGCCTCCCCCGTCCTCAATTAGGCAACTACAAAGTCTTCAAGGGAAGGCTAATTTTTTAAGAAGGTTTATAGTGAATTATGCCAAGATCACTAAAGGGTTTGTGAGTTTTCTATGGAAAGGAGTTCCATATCTATGGGATGACTTTGCATAGCGGTTGTTCAATGCCTTGAAAAAGGCATTAGTCTCTGCCCTGCTTTTGAGTCCACTGGATTATCGCAGGGATTTCCTTTTATATCTCACTGCAACAGAATAAACCATACGTATGGTTCTTGTTCAGGAAGACGATGCTCTCATGGAGCACGTGATTTATTATTTGAGTCGAGGCTTGATAGGTCCTAAACTTTGCTATTCTTCTGTTGAGAAGTTGGCTTTGGAAACTGTCCATGCTATCTAATAGCTTCACCATTATATCTTGCTACGCAAAACTTATGTCTTAACGGCGGTCAATCCATTTCAATTTGTCCTCAGTAGACGAGTGATTGGGGGAAAATATAATCGATGGATAGTCATTTTACAAGAATTCGATCTCGAGTTCTTGTCCGCCAAGTCTAAGAAATCTATGGTTTTTGCGGAGTTAATTTCTGAGATGCCTTGTGGAGACGATATTGTTTATGAGGAAAGTTTTCCTCACGAACTTTTATTCCTCATCTCTTCACTGGACCCTTGGTATGGAGATATCATTGTCTATCTCCAGACTTCGAAGTTTCCCTATACTTTCTCTAAGGATGAACGCCAAAAATTATGTCACCTGGCTAAAAACTATGTTATCATTGGTGATACATTATATCGTTGAGGGGTTGATTCAATCCTTCAGTGTTGTTTAACCCTAGAGGAAGCAGAGTTAGTGCTCAGTGATTGCCACAGTGGAGCTTGTGGTGGTCATCTTTCAGGGCTTGCTACAGCCCAACGTATCTTGCGTGCCGGCTATTTTTGGCCTCCACTCTTCAAAGATTGTGTTGAGGCAGTCAAACGCTGTCACCCGTGTCAAGTTTATAATCAGAAGATGCACGCACATAGAACTCCTCTTTTTCCCGTTGTCACTGTCGGTCCTTTTACTAAGTGGGGTGTTGATTTTACAACTTGTAATCTGCCTTCAGCAACAAATCATAAGTACATTATCGTGGCCGTAGACTACTTCATGAAGTGGGTTGAGGCCATGCCCACTTATAAAAATGATAGTAAAACAGTGCAATTGTTACTTTTTAATCAGATTATCTCAAGGTTCAGTATCCCGAGAGACATTGTCACTGACCATGGTAATCATTTCAAGAACCAACTAATGTCTAAATTGGCTCTTAAATTGGGTGTCCAGTAGGAGCACTCGTCTCCATATTATTCTCAGGCCAATGGACAGGTCGAGGCAGTGAACAAAACCCTTAAGACGATCCTGCAAAGGACGATCAACAAAAATCAGTCCAAGTGGCATCTTATGTTGTATCTGGCTCTTTCAACATACCGAACCTCTGTAAAGACCGCTACAAGTTTTACACCTTTTCAATTAGTTTACAGAATGGAATATATCTTTCCTATTGAATGTGAAATTCCATCTCTTAAGTTAGCTATTGAGCTCCTTCCAGAGACCTCTAGTCTCGAAGAGCGCCTCCTTCATTTGGAACATCTCTATGAGCAGCGTCGAGATCCCACCACAATCAATGAGGCTCATAAGAAAAGGGTTAAAACTCAGTACGATAAAGCTGTCCTTTCTCGAGTCTTTTCTGAAGGAAACCTTGTCTTGGTTTATGACCAAGATAAGGACGCCTTGGGGGTAGGCAAGTTCAAGCCTATGTGGTACAGTCCCTTTATAATTAAATGAGTTTTAGAAACAGGGGTGTATGAGTTAATTGATTTTGAAGGAAACAAGTTGGTAGAGCCTCAAAATGGGCTCTACCTCAAGAAGTACTTTGCTTAAGTAGCAGCTAGGCAATGGCATCTTTGTACATTTTGTATGTTTGTACATATCTCATCGGGATTTTTTTGATATCGACACTTTTGGTCTGCTATGGCAGGTGTTGATGGATGACTTGGTCTATTTTGGATTCGCCGATGGTGCTAGTCGACACACTTGGAACCTCGCTTTCGTAGCTTGGGTAATCTATTATCCAACTGGTCAGTTGATGGTGTCAAGGGGAGTATGCATTGGTCCCACTTCAAACAATATGGTTGAGTATACTGTTGTCATTAATTTACTATCCGAAGCAATTTCCTATTAAATCGATTCGTTGGCAGTCTATCTTGATTCACAATTGATAGTGTCACAATTGAACAACATTTATCGGGTAAGGGGTCCATGTTTATATCGCCATTATTTAAGGGTGAGGTTGTTGCAAAGATCAATCTCATACATTAATTATTTGCACATTCCGAGTTCTCATAATTGGTTAGCTGATTCTATCGCTATTCAAGCATTAGACTGGCACATCATTCATTCATTGCAATAAAAGAAAGCATCAAAAAGTCGAATTGTATATATATATTATAAAATATCTCAAATGTACATAAGTGTGTCCATAATAGACAAAAATTGGGACTCAAATGCCCATAATCATGTCCAGTACATCTAATGACCCGGCTCAGGATGAGCGGCTAAGTATGTGACTATTGCTTTGGCCACACGCCTAAGAGTGCAAACCCAGTCTCGTGTTATGCCAACCACGTGACGCTGCATATCTATAGGGAGATCCTCTACATCCTCCATTGGTACTTGGTGAGTTAGTCTCACCAAGTGTCGTTGGACTATGTGTAGAAGTTGCTCTATCTTTGCAGCCGCCTCTTTAGCACCTCGACTACAATGTCCATGCGGTGGGAACCCCTCTAGTCACATTGGCCCAATATCTAGAACATGATCATCATATTAGTCATTTGAATCTTATCAAAAATATTTTTCAAAATTCATTTTTATATTTGAAAAATCATAAAAATCAAAAAATCAAAAAAAAAAAAATTACCTATATCGCCCCATGCTGCAGTTGGTCGTAAAGCTAGATCTGTATCTCCTCGGAAGTCTAGCCCAATAGAAGGGTAGTCATCTATGGAAATGATTTGTTGCTCCCACTAGGAGAAGAAGTCATCATTGAATGTAGTCCATGGAACATCCCTGCCTCCTAGTTGTTTCATCAAATCAACCTACCTTCCTATCCGTGGATCTCATAGGGTGCTGATCGAAACTAATACTCCAGGACGAAGTGTTGGGACCCTCTCAAAGAAGAAAGAGCACAAAATATTTCCATACACGAAGTTTTTGGTCTGCCCCTTCTTGATAGAAGTAAGCTGGCTCTTCAGGTCAGCAAGAAGAGGAGTACACCAGTCAAATACGGTGGTGAGATAGCCTACCACCAAGCTCATGGCTAGCCGTGAAGCCTGGTGCAAGGAAGTTGATCCGTTCACACTGGATATAGTGAACATGATGATCCTCAGTGCTAAACTCTCCACATGTTTGATTGGAATTTGACTTCCAACCTTTTCTGGATAACTCGGGCAACATATATGCATGTGGTCCTCAATAGAGAGACTGCCTCATGATCTGCCCATGGAATGTACTACCTCTCCCCTCTGGGAAAGGCCTATGATGAAATAAATATCTTCAACCTCTATGTTTAGTGGCATCTGATCAATCATAAGCGAGTCATCCTCGATGCTCTAGTAGTGAATGAGCATTTTGAGCAGGCAAGTGTTTGCCTTCATATTTGGCATTTTAAAGAACTTTAGCAAACTACATGCTCTTAAGAAATCTAGGGAATTAGGATCGTTCATAACCTTATCATCCACTAAGCCATGCTCTCTTTCTCTCCAAGTGACTGGCATCCTGAAGAAAAAACAATTTTGGGCCGTTAGATTTTTGTTGTGAAGTTTTCGCAGTGTATACGTGGGTACATTTCATACACAGTCACATCTAGGGCCTACGTATACATGGGTTGCACATAGCCAACCCGCGTATACACCACGACAAAGTTTTCGACAATAATTCAATGGTGAAACTCGAATTAAAAATTCTAAAACCATTCACAATTGAATGCAAGATAAGTCTAAGTGTTACTTGGTGATTTTGGGAAGATTTGAACAGTCGAATTTGGTGTATGGAAAAGTTTTCTCCTTTTGCTCCACTCCTTTGCTCTCAAATCAAATGGTAATAATGGTGAGTCCAAACACTATTTTATAAGCGTTGAAAATGTCAAATTTTTTCAAAACTTGATTTTGTTTTGTCTCATATAACTTTTAACTTAGGAGCTTGGAATGTCGAGAATGGTTTGATTTTCAGGACATTTTGGATGCTTTTTCAATAGTTTCGAGACAGTTCCATGACTGCTGACCCGTCATGGTAGGTATCATTTTCTCACTGGCATATAGTTTAGGGAAGCCCTTTTTTCCATTGCATTATGCATACTAGCCTCCATTTGTCGATACGCTTGCCATAGGGTCGATCCCATCATGTTATGGTTCATAAACCATCTTCACTCACTGATTTTTAAATCATGAAACGATGGTAGAGCCATCCTTTTCATGGGCATCACAGTTAGCACCTCACTAACATTTGTTGCTCATGTTGCTTCAATCTGAGTAGGCTTGAGAGTCCTTTGTAGTCCTGCCATGACTTATGTGATGAAGAATCATTCCTCTTTGCTTCTTCACTCTGTTCTGGCCTTGTACCCTAGAGACTCCTTTGTGTTGAGTTGTACTACTGCATTGTATTTTGACTGTTTGCACCTTTTGGCCTTGAGCCAGCTTCACTTGGACTCATGTTTAAGCCAAATTTTTACCATGTTGACTGCAAAATCAAACTTGCATACCCTTGACTTCTGCAACTTGACACACCTTGACCCATGGAAGGAACACACCTTTGAGTGTCTTTGACCAGTTTTCGCCTCTCTGCATTAAGCATAGGATTGTTCCAATCCTAGGAACTAGATCATCTGTTTCAACAACACTCGTTCTTTCCATTGCACTATAGCATTCTTTTATTCTTTTTCCATCCTAAAGAAAAAGAAAAAAAAAAATTGCATATTCCAAGAAAGAGCGGGAACGGGACAATATTTCCACTTATTGTTGGCAGCTGGAGTCAATCGTGTCACCCTCGAACAAAGCACTCAAAACAAAGTCTCCTCCATTTGGGCAGGATTTAGTTTGACTTAGGTACACCTCAACCTTGTTACTGAGTCAGTTCTCCCCCAATTAGTTATCTCTTCAAATCATATGGAGGGTTCGTTTGTGCCTCCTACATGATGAACTTATATAGAGTCATCATATGCTGCCACATAGTCACATTAATTCATGCTTTTGTTCAAGGGAAGTTAGCCTAGGTCGGCCTCTCTGCAGTGTCTCTTGACTCATTTTTCAGTTGGCCATCCCTAGTTGTCAGTGTCTTGTCTATCATCACATCAACTATATTTGTCCTTTACTCGTGCCGGTTTGAGAAGGTCTCCATTGACTTCTTGCTAGCAGGTCTTGTCCTTATCGATAATGACATCTTGTTCTGAGGACAGGCCGAGAGATGCACCCTAGCCCTATTTTCATTATTGATAGGTCACCTTGTGCTCAGCATCGATCATTATCATGGGTCTTTGACTGAATGGTTTCCCTTGTGTTCGACATCAGTTTACACTATCACACATGGGATTCGTGCAATACCTTGGTTTCCATTTGACCCTATTGGTGGATACCTCGCCTCTGTGTCAGCTTTCATTATTGGTTGGTTTAGAGGGTTCCTATCGTGAGCTAGCCACATCTTGTGTACGCTGGAAATGTGCTTCGGTTGGGTTACTACATCTTTTTTCATCCAATTCCTTCCACATTATTGGCCTACGGGTTACACTCGTGCTAGATTGATGAAGGATTCCTTAATGCCTTCCTTCTAGCAGATCTTTCCCTATCGACTATGACTCATTGCTCTGGGGCAAAGATCTAGAGTCCATTTGGCAATACCTTGGGGTTTGTTGTCATTAGTGGCAAATCCTTCACTATCGACAGTGGGAAACCATCATTGTCTCCTGATCGATAGATTCTTACAGGTGTTCGACTACATCTCATCTATTCACACTTGTTAGATTGTACTAGGTACCTTCACACTCATTATCATTATTGGTGAGTAGTCTCGCGTTTGTTAATGGTATACATCAATAACCAGTAATCAAATGATTTCTTACATGGTCGACTTCAGATCATTTATTCCCATGGTGTAGAAATGTACCACAGTTGTCGGTGAAAACCTCAGGTTGCATCATCATTTATTGGTTCACTTGATAGTTGCTCCTGTTGTTGCTAGTTGATACCACTCTATCTTATATGTTGCAGTCAGTCATGGCGACATTATATATGTTGGCACCTGAGTTTGTAGTGTAGTACCATGTTCCTTTGGTACTTTTGGGATCAGTCTTTGATATCAGTGATCTGCTTCATCCTTGAGCATCATTGACATTCTTATATGTGATATTCAGACATGTACTTGTTCAATCATGATCAGATGATCCATTATGTATTTTCCAGTATTCTATACTTGTATACTTAGTGGATTTGCTTGTACTTGATATGCATACATACTTTACTTTCTCTAATCATGGGTATGCCTGCCTCAGACAGTGTTTCTTTCTGATCACCTTTTGTGTCTTGGCAGGCTGAACTTTGGTGAAGTCCTTCTCAATTTTTGACAGGTTTCCTTTCCATGTGCTTACTTAATACATTTTGGCCATCATGTACCCCTTATGACCTCATATATTAGGGGGCATCTGTTATAGCTCCAAATCTCACTCTTGATGTTTGTGATGCTGCACTCATGGCCTAGGGCAACCCGTCCTTCCATATCTGGTCCAAGTACTTAAAAAACAGTGTTTTAGTCCCTATACGCGACATTGTCGTGAGCTAAATGCGTGTGTACATGGGTCTTTGTATACCCAACCAGCCTATATGTCTTAAAACACTTAAAAACTAAATCTCCTTAATCTCAGGCGGAGATCATGGGTTTTACCTGTTGATTACCTATTAGTGCCCGTGGCCCAACTATTCCTAACGAATTCCCAACTAAAAAACTACTTTGGGAGAAGTATAAAAAGGCTTCAATGGGAAGGCCTAAGGGGGGAGAGAAGAGAGAGAAAATTCACTCTGCTGAGATTATCCCTAACTAGGTCTGAAGATGCTTGTGCTCCCAGCACTTCCCCCATTATAGGAAACCCTTGTTTCTTTGAGTTATGATGTCTTACCATTAGTTGAGATATCCTTGAGTGATTTATGGAAGGAGCTTGTTGAAGGCTTGAGATTGGATGAATCTGGACGACGGTTCCACTTAGAGCCTGCGAAAGGAAGAATCGAGTGAAATTAGTCCTTTCTGTACTTTAGTTATCTATAATAAAAGAAACACTTGTCTTGTTCTTGATATAAATCTTCTTCATGTTTATGATATCAATGTCATGATTTACATATGAATGGTTGTTTCAATTGTATAACTAACTACCTTTCAATATGATATGAAGTTGATTTCTTTATGATGCTTGGTCCATATACTATTGTGCTTTCTTGAATTGATTGTTTTGCAAGTTGAAGGATCGAAAGGAACTCCAAGAGGGTTTGGACCATGGCTAGATCTATCCAAACGAAGGACCCCAAGTGCACCTCTCTTCAGGTAGTTTGTTTATATTAGCATCATGTTTGTGTGGAATGCTTGCTTTTCTTTATAGATAACCCCTGATCTGCTAGGGTATAAACCCAAGACCCTAGGGGACTCTTTCCCCTAACAATGTTACACCTCTTAACATGAAACCTCAAAAGAAGCCTCAAAACGTTGTGGAGCAACCACAAATGGAGAAGAAGGAAAGAGGAATAATCGATACATCCACTCAAGCAGAGACCTCCAACAAGGGGATATTTTGAGCAAAGTGGGTAGAGGGAGCACATGTAGCTATACCTCCAAGAGTGAGGTGGAGAGATGTAGATCCTTAATCCAAGAGATGAAAATATTTGGGCAGGGTCCATTGAGGTGTGTTTGTCTCATGGATCATTAACGTTTCTATAGGGTCCCATAGTATTTAGTAGTAGGAGGATTAGTGTCATTTAGATATTGAGGAGTGAAGAGGAGTGCTAACAGTAGAGCATGAGGCTCAGTATCAGAGTCAACGACAACACAATTTTCCTAGTAGACAGTTGTAAACACAATTGATTCATTTTTTTTTTTTTTATGCTTCTTAGTTGAAAATGTTCTAATAGTAGAAAAAACAAAGAGAAGTGTTTCATTCAATACATTCCAAAGATGCTAGATCAGGGTAGATGTGACTCCCTTTCTTGCTTAGAGGAGTGTTGAAAATGCAACAAGAAATTCATAATTTAATTTTCCCTCGATTAAATTAGGAGAAATTGGAATTTCAATTTTAGCATAATACTTGGAGGTAGTTAATTGAGATGACATGGCTCTTGTCACTCAAATAACTCAGGAAGTTTGAGTTGGATACACTTCATTTTATTTCTACATGATCGATTGTTAATTTGTAGCAATCTATTTTAGATAATTTGAGTTATTGTCAGTGTAACTAGTTCTCACTATCAATAGAACTAGTGGAGGTTTAGTCAAGGATGTGTAACTTTTTTCACACAAAGTGAGCATCCAATTAACTGATCAAACATCCCAAAATAATTATTTCATGCATAGAATTCAAGTTACCCATTTGATATTGGAGTTCACAGGCAGTGTACTATCATTTGTAAACTATTTCAATTTGTACACGTCATGCATGCAATCAAAGAAGGACCTATAAGAATTGCACAATCCAAATGGAGGAATTTCCTAAATAATAGGGGGCTAAATCCTTTAGGAACAATGCAAGGAAATAGGGACTTGGAGGCTCAAAATTTTGGATAAGTATTGGCTAAGGTTTGTCATTCAACAAGAGGATAGAAGATATAGGCGCAGGTTGAGCTAGAGCTTGAGCAAAGCATATTGTATTCATCCAAATTATTTGATTAATGCAATACAGATAGTAAGAGGTTTTGAGCAGTTTCTTACCCTTAGATAAATATTTGTGTATGTATGTTAAATATTTATGCATGTTAATGATTTGATTTCTTGATCATGAATTTAATTCCATAAATCAGTAGAGTAGCTTCTAGTCTTATGATTTAGTAAATTTAATGAGCAATTTAGAAACTACAAATTAATTTTTACATTGTGAAACATAAAGATGCAATCAATTAACTAAATCCATCCAACTCAATTCAGTATATTAAAATATTCCAAAGTCATACATTCAAGAGAATTTCTTCGCCCAGAATTTCCCCTTTCAGATCCCTTATACAATTGAATCCATGATTTTATATCATCAAAAGGACCTCAGCCTTACAATAAAAAATAAATATCCAATTTTCTTTGAGTCAAGTAGTTACAAAAGATAAAAAGAAATTATTGAATTCAGGACATCTCGACCTATGAGCAAATTAACATAAAGCATGTGGCAAGAAGAATCCCATACTAGGTTATAAGCAAACGCATGTTGGGTAGAAGCATCCTGAATCATATTGTCCAAGAAAGCTGCCTTATTAGTGTTGAACGCTTGTTGAGAAAAATAAATAAAAAAATTAGATAACATAACAATAAAACTAAAATGGGCTGCTACAAAATCTAAATTTTGTTTTGAACCTTTATTAAAATAGAAAACTGGATTAAAAGAAATATTACATGCATCGGTTTTCAAACAAATTGACTATTTTTTGGTACTAGCTCCTTCTAACTCGAAAGAAATGGTGACCTTTAGGTTTGGAGAATTTATCACAATATGTGTATATTTAGATCTAGTCTTACCTTCAACAAAAGATGATTTTTGTTCATTTGACTTATGTTTTCTCTGGAATGCAACCCTCAACCATTCATTTTCATAAACTAATTGGCTAATAATTAGAGAAATTTTGAGGTCTAAAATAAGCCTCAAAACAAAAATATACAACCAAAATCAAATTTATAAGAACTAATAGGATTCAACGTGATGATGTCAACCATGGGGGATGATTCACCATGTTTTGAGTAAAAAAGTTAAAAATTTGAAAAATTTAAAAACTACTTTTTGCAACTCATATTTTTAACCTATCTTCCTACGATTGTACTCAAATTTCGAGTGGGAGAACTCATTGGATGAGAAATTTAATTCCTAATCCAACGAGTATCCATGTTGTATACTTTCAATGGACCCCACTACAAGAAAAATGAGAAATACATGAAAAAAACGTTATTGCAATCACATTTTTTCATGTATTTTCCATTTTTCATGTAACATGGTCAATCCAAAGTATGAAACATGGGTACTCCTTGGTTGATGAATTAAATTATGCATCCAATGAGTGATCATGCTTGAAATTTGAGCAAAACCATATGGAGATAATTTGAAAATATGAATTGAAAAAGTAGTTTTTCTTTTTTCCCTCTAAAATTTGATTATGTAATATAATATTATTCTATTATTTCCACTATTATTTTATAATATTGCTAAGGAGGCCCATTTTAGACCTCAAAATTTCTCTAACATCTATGTTGAATTTGAGGAATAGTGAGAAAATGCAATTGCTTCTAGTACATATTTATAATTAAATCATTTGAGTGAGCATTTCTAGAAGAGGCATCACCACTATTTACAACATCTTCATGACTTGGAGACAGGTCCTGAGACTGATTGAAATAGGGTTTGAGACTCTTTTCCAAATAGGCAAAATAGATGGTTTCAGATGATCTTTATGACCAATTCTTTGATCCCTAGCTATTCTCCTTTGCAAACATTTTATTTTCACCATGTACTGTGCCTAACCATTTTTGTGTTTCTTTGCAAGTCAAACAAGCTATGCATTGGACTGAGGAGATTCAACCATGGAATTTGAATTAAGAGCTTTATTTGAGCTCTTAATAATTCAAAGGGAAGTCAATATTTTGGAAACTTTAATTTGGTTGTCTTCTAAAGAGGCTAACCTTGTCGTTTGAGGAACATCCTCACATTCATCTTGTTGTAACTCCTTGACCATGGGTAAATTTGTATCATTTAGAGAAGGCTCAGGAGGAGTAGTGGCATATGATTGAACTCGATCAAATTGTGGATGTCTAGAATAACCATTACGAGTGAGAAACAGGCCCCAATGGTCGCTAATCTGAGTTAAGTGATATTTAACCAAAATACAAATTAACCCATAATGGCAAAGACATTTTTTAGGGTTATTATGCTCGGCCTGGTAATATTTTGACATTCTTATTATGCTTTTGAGGACAAAATATGGCAAATTATGTTTTCAGCCTAAAAAGGCCATCAAGAGACGAATGTGATATATAAAAACAACACTTTATTGACCCTCTATGGTACTTTATCTATGAATTAAAGGTAACATGTTATGCCATTTTGGTTTAAGAAATGAGATCGGCATACCTTTGATGGAGTATTAACAATATTTATCGACAAGAAATTTCTTCCATGGGATTTTCCTGATTAGAACGATTTTGGACCAAAACTCGCTTTCCAAAGGAAACTAGGTAGATTATGCCACAAACTGCAAGTCAATTTTGACTTGAAGGTCACTGACATAATCTCTTCTACCATTGAAGGAAGCAATAAAATCCTTAACTACTTGTTCAATGTACCCTTGAAATAATGGTAAGAAATGCCACCACCCTACTTGTCAAAACAGGGATAAACATTCTTCATTTGTTTCCACAATTTCTGCTCTAGTGAGTTTTGCTCGAACGACTAGAGGCATGTTACAAAGAAGAGGTAACAATAGAGTATAAGGTAGGGTTTGAAGAATGGAAACCAGACTGCTAGGAATCATGATTGGTGTTAAACCAAAACTCGCAGGTGTTAGTCAACAATCACATCGCCAGAGATAAGGATCCATGAGAGGCGGTTAGACCATGTCACAAAACACACGGGGAGAATTGGTTTATCCAATGTCCAATAATCTCCACCCCCAACGTGGCAGGGTGTGTATCAAACTCGGTCCTACGCTCTGATACCGCTTCTTGAAAAACTAATTAAACTAAGAGGGGGGTGAATCAGTTTCGTACATTCATGGACATTAAATTATTTTCTTTAAAATCCATTAACTGATTTTTTAAAATAAATGAAAAAAAAGAAGAAGACCCTAGATAATCAAATTGGGAAGAGATACAAAGTTATCATTGAACAACATAACACATTATGATTAGTATATTGAATATGTGTACAAAAAGTAATAAGTAATTCAAAACATCACATAAAATCAACATAGTGGACACCAAATATAATTGGAAACCCATAAAGGGAGAAAACCATGATTTTTTATTGTTATGATGCAAACGCAAGCTCATACTCCCTTGTTACATCTGATTTTATGTAGGTTCCAACCTACATGAGGCTCCTACCTCAATTTTTCTACAAGCTACAACATGCAAGGAAGCTCCAAGTCTCATAATTTTTCTACAGGCTATAACCCACAAGAGGCTCCTACCTCAACAGGCTACAACTTGTTCATTATCAAGCTCCAACTTGATAGGACACTACAATCCCTTGATACATACAATAAACAACATGTTGGTTTACCTCGTTATCACGATTGAATATCTCCATATTTATCTCAGCCTCTGCCTCCCTTCAAATCTACTTCACATCAACTTCATATGTGCCAGATAACTCACATATAATTAGATCTCACATGCTCTCCAACTCTCTAATTTATTTTCCCTCCAAAATCACATCTTTTATAAATATAGTTTATTGAATTTTTGTATTCCACATAGGAATATGAAGTGAACAAGCCTAACTCTTTCCCGTCCATTCATTTGTTTCTAAACTCTTAATGTTTTGAATATAATAACACAAATAAGTGCTCAAATTTCAGCCATGTATAATGATAAAGTACACCAATATCAACATAATACACAACATCATAACACATGCACAGAATTTAAGCACTCTCCAATGCAAGAAATATGCACCCAACATATGATTTAGTCATTTCCATTGCTTTGATAGCCTTGAGTCTTCTCATCACAATGTTTTTTCATCCCAACATCTCACTCATCATATGCATATAACAATCAACACACACAAGACAAAATCACTAGCTCATAAACATACTCAAGCATAACAAGCATAACAAAATCAACATGTCATGTCTTTGTTTTGTTGTTGTTTCTTCTTTGTTGTTTCTTTCTCCAAGATTCTCTTGTATTTCTACTCATGTTGTTATTTTATTGTGTTTCTCTTTTATTATTCCTTGTTGTTCTCTAGAAAACATGGAGAACACCTTCCAAGTTTGTAGTGCAACTATGTGGAGAATGCCTTTGAAGATTGTTGTGTGACTACGAACACTTGAAGGTATGATTCATGGAGGGTATAACACATATATTTTAGCTTATAATGCATATTCAAATCATTCCATGTGAATAATAATAACGTTGTCCAGATTAGGGCATAAATCCCTAGGTGTTGTTTCATTTAACATGTTGTTTCCAAATGAAATAAATGTCAATGCTGCAAAATAAATATGTGGCATATCGATCATTGCAAATAGTATGAATGTTGCAAACCAATTCTCATGCTTGTTGTGTAGTCTATGAGTGTTGGAATCATTGAGATGGATGTGGACTAGGTAGTTGGGAATTGAAGAGAGCATGACCTTTTAACATATAATTTGTGAGGCCTCCATTTTGTCTAGATTTTTTTACCATTTTTACCCTGACACCCCCCATGCTTTTGTTTGGTTGCTATCATTCTTTTGTGCATTTTGGGTATTATAATGTAAATATTTACTATTTGGCATGCTTCCCTTATTTTAACAAGATTTAACCTTAAAATTATCAATAAATATAGTTTGTGTGTTTGTAGATCCAAAAACATGGTCAATTACCTTCTTATGCTTATGCCAACAAGCCTTGATCCTGCAGTCACCTCCCTATAATATGCATCGTGTTCCTACACCGCTTATGGGATACATGCACCATTTTAGTTACCTACACTAGTTAAATATCATTCGTTATTGGATTTGGCCATGAGGGATAGGGGCCAGCTAGCAAGTCAAAGGATGGTATTATTGTTCTGACTGAACCTCGGCTCATGGTAGCGTGGGTAGCCCTGGTCAAGTATCTAGTCAAATATTTTCTATATGGTGAGCACTAGTATTGCAGCAAGAATACTGCAACTCTTGGGGTTTCCTACTTTACTTTTATTAACCCGGTAGTTCGTAACAAACTTGGAAGCGACAATGTTGTATGCACAAGTACTAGCTCTTACTGTAGGCTGTCACTTGGTCAGCTGGCGCAAGATCACTAGGAGCTCAAGCCAACTTCTATGATTTCGAGAAGAAGCTTTAAATGTGATGAAAGAAAGGAAAGCTTACTTTATAGAGGCTACTCTACTTGCAGAAAGAGAAATAATACAGAAATGTAAAGTAAACCCTAGCAAACCCTAATTCTTCCAACTAACCTTGCTTTTGCAGAAAAAGAGATGAAAATTGATGAAATGAGTGCCATTGACTATTGAGAAGGTAAGTTACATCTATTCAAGCTACTTTTGGAAGGAAATGAGAAAAAAACATCTTTTGGGGTTTTTGAGAGTTTTATGTGAAATTGTTATGCTCGTAATTTATTTGTTTGTGGTTGTGGCAGAGATTCGGTAGCGATGGGAGGGACCTTGGGGTTTGAAAAGGTGTAGGAAGGTGTGGGGGAGTCCTAAGAAGCCTCTGGTAACCTTATGGAGACTTCCTCTACAATCAGACTTAAAAAAGTCACTTTCAGGAAATTCTACAGGAGGTTGCAGGGGATCTACAGGAGGATGTTGAGAGTTGTTTTTAGAGGTTTTAAAGGTGGAAAAATGGTGGAAAAGGGTAGCTAAATATTATAGGGAGGTGTCAAGGGGTCTGAAGCTCATTAAGGATGAGCAAGAAATAAAATGATGGTTGGATTTGCTCAAGAGGCAAGAGGAAAGCTTATGATGAAAATGTAGAAATCAGGGCAGATTTGTGAAGGGCTGTGAATGACCTGTGAAACATGTAGCAAAAGAGATGGTGAACGCTGCTTTATTGATGTATTATGAGCATAGGTGTGTTGTAAGAGAGTTGCAAGTCAAAATACTGAAATTGAGCACGAAAAGAACTAGTTGTAACAAAAGAACATAATTATCTCTTATGTTAACCTAAATTCTAACCTAGAAGAATAAAATGTTGAACAGTGCTATATGAACAGGAAAGAATGGAAAGAGATTTATTACAGAAATGGAAATGAACATGGCAAAATGGGTTTGAAGCAGAGCATTAACTTTTAAATTAAACTACAACACTAGAAATTGCATGGAGGAAGCAAAATTGTGTTTTTTTATGGCAGCAAGCAGATCTTGACCTCAATTCATGGTCCCCAAAGGAGGAAAGAAGGTCAAGCTTTGTTGATGACCATTTTGTATCATTCTCTTACCACTATTTAACCTTCTTCAACAACTGAAATGGAAACAGCCATGTAAACCAACAAAAGCAACCTATCCTAACCAAGAGAAAAATGAATCTATTTAACAGAATTTAATTCATGAACTGAAGCAAAAACATATAGGTACAAAGCAAGAGGTGTTGGGAAGCTTGGGTTGGGCCCTAACCTAAGTGCTTCAGCCCTCGAAAAGAAATCAATGTTGGCTCAGAAAATGTTTCATCTCCATTATAAAAATAAAAGTCACATTACATAAACTATTCACAAGAGTAAGCTCGAAATGAGCTGAGCAAGAACTGCAACAAAAGTGCGAGAATTCTGACTAACATCCAACTAAACTATTGAGCACCTAAGCCCTCCTATTTATACAGCTGAAGCCTCCAACAGCTGTCCTAAAAGGAGGCTCGGCTCCCAAGACTAGAGATAGACAACAATTCTTCTTCACTTGCTTGGCTGCCCCTTTGATGCACCAATATGGTTGCTTGTGCTATGAGCTTTTTGAAGGAGGATTCAAGGTAGGGGGTCATAAATGAGGAGGACACCCTCCTACAAATACTCTCCCTTGTTTTCCTCGAATATTGGCTACCAAATGCTCATTAAACCTTTGACTTTGTCTCAAAATTGACCAAAAATGTGCATGAAGCATACATTAGACTTTTTGGCATAATGACTAACCCAATTCACTTTATTAGCATAAATATAATCAAAAACATGAAATAAAATAATGAGAATGGTGGATTAAGTTAAGTTATAAGGTCAAATGAGCCCATATAATTACCCATTTCTGGGGCTCATCATCACCCCCCTACTAAATGGGTTGCTCGTCCCCTAAGTAACTAGTCTATCTCCTCATCTTTGATGGCCCTCATGGCCTCCCTGACATTCCAGGCTTCTATTGTGAGACCCTCTTCCCTATCATGGAATCTAGCCTTCCTGTCCACCTCTTCCCACTGTTGTCTTTATTCTTCCTCCTTTGTGCCCTCTAGTAGTCCTAGAAATAGTGGGGAACTCAACTTGAGGCCAAACCAATTGGCCTTCGAAATTTGTATAGAGTGCTTATACAGTGGCACTCTTCTCAAGGATTCTCTCATCCTATTTGGGGAGTGATACTCCATGATCTGTAGGTTGTGTGGAAATGTGTTCCATCTTCTCATGCAATCATGAATGCACTCATCTCCAGGCAGTCTCTCCATGTCCTCAAAATATGCAATAGCTTGGGCCTGCTCATTGATGTGCTTAGGGGCACCTTAAGGATCATCTGCAAGTTGCCGATGTGTGCTAAGGAGAGCCATAGGGTCTTCTGGCTTTGCCCTAACCATTAGAGGTTCATTTTGTTCTTTTTCCATCAATTTCTTATTTTCTGTGGCCCTTTTCTCCTCATGGCCATCAACTGCAAATCCCCCAACCTAGCATTGGGGTCACATAGGATCATATCAGTGAGGACCAGGTTATGCGAGTAAAACTATGCCAGCTTTACCTAGTCTTCTGTTGAACTCTGGTCACATAGATCAAGGAATTGTCCATAATCCTAAAAAGGTATGGTGCCTCTCTGGGCCACAGTCTTGATTTGGAACTGTAGCCACTGATCTTTGAGGTACAATTCATATGATTTGGTTGGCTTCCTACATTGTAATGCCTCCATAGCCCAGCTAGCCATGCATGCTAACTGGGTTTCCCTTTGTTGCAATTGTTTCCACAACATTTTAGTCTCTACCTGGGTTTCCCTTTCTTGTAGTTGTTTTCTTAACATTTCATCTTCTGCGTCCAAGGGAGATCTTTTGTTTGCTTCTACTTGTTTTACAATGGCTAGCTCTCTACCCATCTCCCAAAGCTTGCTCTCCATGTGGCCAATGTCTTCGACCCTTTTGGTCTTTGCAATTTGCATCCATCTGTGGCTCCTTACTCTTTATTTTTCTAGCTCAAAGAAAAGTGGGACTGCAAACTTCTATGGGATGATTTTCCCTCCTTGCAGAAGGTTGTAATAAGAGCCTAAACTAGGCTGAGGATTAGGTTCTAGTATCCCTGCTGTTTCATCCTTCCCCTGGGTTTTCTCTTCTGCCCTTTTCTCAAGTTTCTCAGTCTCATGTAGCTTTGTCAAGGTCTCCTGTAGAGCGGCCTGTGCCTCCTGTAGGACTGTGTTAGAGTCCTATAGTTTTATCCTTTCCTTCCAAGTGGAATATCTAGGGCTTCCCCTTTCATAGGTGATGGAGGTTTTGGATGGAGATTCCTCCTTTTTGGTAGTAGGAGAATCTTCAATGGTGATAGGCTCTTTTGAGGGTGGCTGTGGCTTCCCTATTTTTATCCTGGTGCTTTTTCGAGCCCTAAAATACATGGATGATTGTCATTTTCTCTTTTGTTTAGGCTTAACTAGGGTGGTGAGTGCAACCACAACAACTGTTGCCTCCCTTTCTAGTGTTTCAGGAGACAACTCTACCTTCTTTGCTTCTATTTCTTCTTCTTTTGTTTTTTCTGCCTCTATTAGTTTTGTTTCTTCTATCCCTGTTTTAATTTCCTCTTATTCTTGTTTAGCTTCTACCCTCTCTGTTGTAGTCTTTGTCTTCATTGATTTAGTCTTTTTCCTTTCTATTTTAGTCCTTTTTACTCCTGTCCTAGGTTCCTTCTTCTTCTATACTTTGGTCTTATCCTTCTCAGTTTCATGTTTTTCATTCTCTGTTTGGGTTTCTTCCTTCCCTGTGTCAGATTCCTCTTTCTCTATTTGTGTTTTCTCTTCCTCTTTCTTGGTTTCCTCCTCATCTTCCCCTTTTTTTTCTTCTCCCTCACTTTCATATGGATTGAGGTCATATGTGAGGGCTTTTATATCATCTTCCCTTGTCATATTTCTAAAAATATCCAAGGCTATGCGTATTTTGAAGGTGTGGAGAGCCTCTTACACTAGAAGTTTAGCCCATGTTGAGCCAATTGGTCTGGAGGTCCTACCTTCAATTTAACGCTAGGAGCTATTAGGGATAGGAGGAGAAAACAGGGAATACTGAGTTTTTGGGGTGCAAGAAGATCCATTCCATATCTCAATTCATGCAAAAGTCTGAAATGGTACCCATAAACTATGTTGTACCTTCCTTCACAGGAGACGTATTTGATAATCTGATAACTAACCTCATCCTAAGGGTAAGGTATGCTTGCTCTCCTTATGCCATTTTTGTCCTCTACAGGATGCTCATTTGGTTGGAAGAAGGTTTTCTTGGCAACTTGACCCAGTGGCTTTTCCTTCTTGCTCCAGGGTAGTCCAAGTGGGAGACTGGTAACCCTATTGATGAACTCTGCGGTGATTTCCATGGTGAGACCCCTGAAATTAACAGTGGCATGGGTTTTTGAGTGAGGTATCAAGGACAGGGAAAACTCTTGCATTATTTCTTCATCATACCCACAAAGTTTTTCAAAGAATGGCATCCAATTGGCCTTAGTAAAAAGGGCTACTACCTCGGGGTGTTCATGTAGCCTGGCTGAGTTTAGAGGTTCCTTCTGCATAAATCCCCCAGTCATTATGTTTTGAATCTTTGGAATGCCTCGGGTGGAGAAGGAGATAGCAATTTTCAAAAACCAGGAAGCAGAGGAAAAAACCTGTGTTTTTCTTAAGAAATAGGCGGACTTTTTAATGCAATTTCTCTTTCTTTCAGGCTTAATTCTCCCTAAAATTTCATCACTCCTCATATATGTGAGTACCAAGGTGGAGAAGGCGAAAATATTGCAGAAACAGAGAATAGACAAAAACTATGTTTTTTTCTTAAGAAGCAGGCAAAACTTTTGAATGCAATTCCTCTTCCTTTTCAGGCTCAATTCTTTCATAAAATCACATCACCCCTTCTATATATGAAAATACAAAGTGGGTTCAGAGCCTACCTCTTCGAGCCCAAATTTGAATGAAAATCCATTTTTTTCTTCTGCAAGACTGCTCACTGGCCCTCCTGTAGAAAGGGCTCCTGTAGGACCTGTTACTGCTCTTGTAGAACCAGATAATGTTTTTGTAGAACTCGATAAGCAGAGGAGTTCTAAAAATGACAGAGGGTGATGGTTTTGAGGCTCTAGAGGTGGTAGGGAGCTTGCTGCAGTTGAAGGCACAATGATAAAAATTGAAACAAAGGTGGTGCATAAGCTCAAGAGAGCATAATTATGCTTGCTGGAGAGGTTTCCGGCGACGAGGTGAGGTGGCTGAAAGGGTACATTACAATTATTTGGACCGTTGGTCCCCACTACAGTGTCATCATGAGACTTTATGCTTTCTGCCCGCAATCACTTCCCATCATTTGAGTTGGAGTTCAACATCTGCCACTATTTGTCTTTTTGTATTTTCCATGAGTTGACTAGACACACGTGTAGTGTGATCTCCGGATGAGTGCGGTTGAACTGAACAAGGGTGGCCAGTTAACTGGCCACCTTTCAGGTTTAATCTTCAACCTTTCCATTCGTTTATGCAGTTTTGAATTATACAGATGAAATAGAGGAATGGCTTTAGACACTTACCTGCAAGTTGAAATGTTCATGCTACAGCGTTGCTAAGCTTTTACTGCTACTGCATGCTCAGACTCTGGTGCTGCATACTTGCATTCCTGTTGCCATATGCTTGTGGATTCTTGATATGTGGCTTAGCTGCTTTGTACAGGTGCTCTTTAGCTAGATCTTGCTTCAGACATCTTTTGCATACCTATGGTTTCACCTATTCTTTTGTTGGAGCTTGATTTTGAAGGGGATCAGCTGCTACAAGAGTCCTACAGGAGCTCCTATAGTTGTTTCTCCCTCTAAAATTTTTAGTTGAGGCTTATGCAGGGGGTTGTGAGGAGGCTTCTTGAAGAATCTAATCGTAATGGAGAAGTACTTGGTAGGCTGTAGGTGAGTTGTAGGAGTGTTGTTTTTTATTTCATTGGTTTTTCTGAAAAAATAGGTTTCTGTGTTTTATTTGCAGGAAGGAAAGAAATCATTGGAAGTGAGGTGGTGTAGGTGTGGGATGGAGGGTTAGGATGGTGAATGGCTATAGGATGGTCTACAAGCTCTTTGTGAAAATTCCTAGCTCTTAATTCATTTTTTAGCTTCATTTCGAGCTCTCTATCATTTTTACAGGAGCCTCCATGTAGAACACACAGGGATTTTTGTAAGATGCACAACCTTCAGAAAAAAAATCGAGAGATGGAAAAAAGAATAAAAATGATGGAGAAGAGTCTAGAGGATATGTAATAAGCATGGTGGCATGTCCCCTTGCTTCCTGTGGTCCATCTGTGACCTGCAATGCACTCAAAAAGTCAATTTTCTCTTTTTCTCCTTTTCTCCTTTTTTTTTGAAAAGATAACTAGGGCGCCTCCAGGAGGTTTTCACCCTACCTACCTACCCTGGGTGCCTCCAAGGGAGGTTTTCACCCATGGATCTTTATTCTCTACGTTTTTTTTGTTTTTGTTATCACTGGGCTACCTCAAAAGAGGTTTTCAGCCTAATGATGGGACTCAAGTGCTTCATAGAGGTTTTCACTAGAGTCCTTATTATTTTTATTTTTTTTTATTGAGTGGGTGGAGTGGAGGCAGAGACCTGCTCCACTACCAACATTGTTTCACTCATATCTTCAATAAATTCTTACTTGGAGAGGGGCTTTCTGTAGATTTTCAACCTATTCCCATTGACAAGCATGGGGATGGCTTCCTCATCAATGGTCCTAATCAGAACTGAACCATTGCCATTGCACTTTTCTACCGTGTAGGGTCCTAGCCATTTTGTCCTCAGCTTGCCCTTGAAATCTTTATGCCTTTAGTCATACAACAACGCCCAATTTCCTTCTTAGAATTTCTTCTCCTTGATGTTTTTTTCATGCCATATCTTCCTCTGAAGCTGGATTACTTCTGTGTGGAGAAGGGCATGTAATCACTGTTCATCCAATCCATTAAGCTGGAGTAGCCTTTCCCTTTGTGCATGGCTGAGATCTAGGTCCAGTTGTGTTGCCATCCTTAATGTATTGTAATCAAACTTTATTGACAACTAAGCCTTCTTCCCATAGACCAGTTCATAGGTTGTGAATCTAGTGGTGGTATTCCATTTGGTGTTGTAGGCCCAAGTGGCTTCAACCAATCGATTTGCCCAATCTCTCCGGCTGGTGCTTACTACCTTAGTCAAAATTCCCTCTAAAGCTCTATTGGTGACTTCCACCTTTCCGTTAACTTGTGGATGGGAAGGGGTGGAAGTCCTGTGATTGATTTTATGATGTATGAGCAGCTCTTCAATCATATTGATGGTGAATTGACTGCCTTGATCCATAACCAGTTATCTTAGATACCCGAACTTATAGAATATGTTCTCTCTTAAAAACTCAGCTAATTTTTCTTCTGTTGTTGCCTTGTTTGCCTTTGTCTCTGCCCATTTTGTCAGATAATCGGTGCACACAATGATGTATTGTTTCTAGTTTGAAGGAGGGTTGATAGGACCCACAAACTCCATGCCCAACTTCTCAAGTGGCTCAAAAGTCACTTGAGGTTGTAGGGACATCTCATCCTTTGGAGTAGGTTTCCCCATCCTTTAGCACTGATCACATTGGCTGATATGTCTCCTCACATCTTGATGAAAAGTGGGCCAATAGTATCTTGCTTGCAAAATTTTGAAGGCAGTCCTCTTTGTTGCAAAATGGCCTCCACAAGGCCCATCATGATAGCTCAGGAGAATGTCAAAAACTTCTTCCTACCAAATACATCATCTCAAAATCTTATCTGGGACAAGTTTGAAGAGATTGCCCCCAACCCAAGTGAAAGGGGTACTTTTCCTCACAATCTTTCTCTTCTCCTTTCAGGACAGGTGTGGTGGGAACTGTGCTGAAACCAAGTAATTTGCTATATCAACAAACCATGGAGAGAGTACTGAGATAGAAAATAGGTGTTCATCTTGCAGTTGATCATCAACCATCCCTTCCTCACCTGCAGGCAGATTTACTCTAGACAAGAAGTCATCAAGAAACATTTTCCTTACCAGGCTTATCAACAATGGTTAAATCAAACTATTGCAATAAAGCAACCATCTAATAATGTGAGCATTTACATCTGGTTTGTTCATTAAATATGTAATTGCGGTATGATCAGTGTGTACAAAGGTTTGATAACCTGTGATGTAATTTCTGAATTTATTTAAGGAATGTACTACAGCTAGGAGTTCCTTCTCGGTTACCATGTAGTTCAACTCTGCCTTTGACAAATTTTTACTTATAAAGTATCTGGCATAAGATAAATTTTCATCAACTTTCCCTAAGGCTGCTCCTATTTCTTTGTTCAAGGCATCTATGTGAATGTGGAAAGGTAGGAACCAATTTGGGCCTCTCAAAATTGGGGCATTCACCAGTTTACTTTTCAAGGTATCTAGGGCATCTTGACAATTATTAGTCCATATGAACTCAGCATCTTTTCCCAAAAGACCAAACAATTGAGAGGTTAGCTTATTGAAATATTTAATGAATCTTCTATAATATCCTGCTAAGCCTAGGAAACTTTGGACATATCTTACCTTTTGAGGAGGTGGGACCCTTTGGATGATGGTGATTTTTTTGGGGTCCACCTACAATCCTTGTTGAGATATTGCATGACCTAGCATGGTCCCTTCAATCATCAAGAATTCACATTTTTCTGGACTGAGGGACAGGTTCATTTCAATACACTTGTCCAAAAATTTTCCCAGGTTAGACAAAGCTTCCTAGAAGTTAGAACCATAAGGAGTAAAATCATCCACATAGATTTCCACTACATCATGAACTAGTTCAGAGAATATACTCAATACTGCTCTCTTGAAATTAGCGGGAGCATTTTACAAACCAAAAGGAGGGACCCGATAGGCAAAGGTAGCCCAAGGACAAGTGAAAGTGGTCTTATGTTGGCCTTCTGGTCTGATTTGGATCTAATTGTACCTACTAAAACCATCTAGGAAGGAGAAAAACTTTTTCCCCACTAGACCATCTAACACTTGATCTATGAAAGGCAAAGGAAAATGGTCCTTTTTAGTGGCGTTGTTTAGTTCTTGATAATCGACACAGATCCTCCACTTACCAAATTTCTTTGGTACTAGCACCAAGGGAGAGACCCACTCACTTTCAAAGATGGGGTAGATGAATCCTACATCTAGTAACTTTTGCAATTCTTCCTTGACAATGTCTTTAAGGGTTGGATTCATCCTCCTTTGAGGTTGCCTGACTGGTTTACAATCTTCCTTAATGTAAATATGATGAGTACAAACTGAAGGGTGCACTCCCTTCATCTCCTTATAGCTCCAAGCGAAGGCATCCAAATGGTTTCTCAATAAGCTACACCGTTTCTTCTCCTGGGAGGTGGATAAGGATGAGTTGATTTTCAAGGTTCTTTCAGGGCAGAACTCTATAGCCCTTATGGAGCAAGGTCGGGTCAGCTGTACAGAGATCAGCTAAAGGATTGTCTGAGGTTTCTTCCACTAGCTCTTCCAATGGAAAACTATTAGGGGGTGGATTCTGAATTAAGTTTTCAATGATATCATCCTCAGTTTGTAGTTTCCCCCTCATGGAAGTTTATCCTGCACACAGTGGTGCAGAATAGACTTCATCCTCATCCTCCTCCTCCAACTAGAGAGGTAGATCATGTGCTAGCAAGGGTTGGGCAAGAGGATATAGGACTAGCTGCTTGGACATATGCTCGTTCTTGATTGTCATGTTCCCAGCTCAGCAGCTGATGTAGGCATTTGCAGTAGCTAACCAGGGTCTTCGCATGATGAGAGGATACCCAGTGAGCTTCGCTTTCAACTAGAGAACTAAGAAATCAGTAGGGTACTCCCAAGAATCAATGGAGACCATTAAATCTTCCACAATTCCTTTAGGGGTCAAGGTGGAGCGATTTGCTAATTGCAGTACTATTGTGGTCTTTCTCAGGGAGCCCTAAAGGTTGAGCTTGAGCATAGTGTCATTTTTCATCACATTAATGGAAGCTCCTAGATCAATCCGAGTATGGGGGATCATGGCGCCATTGATGTGGACATCAACCACTGGGCGGCTTCTAGGGTCTAGATACTTCAAACAAATTACTTGCCCCAACATTAGGTCGAATAGTTGTCCTATGACATTGATGGTTGGCGCATCTCTCTTGCGTCAACCTGGATGCCTAAAGCACTTCCCTTTGATTTTCTTGTTTTATATGGGCACGTCCTTTATGGCTTGGAGAAGTGGGATCTTTACATATGATTTTTTTAATTCTCCAAGAAGTTCAGTTTCTTCTAGGGTAGACTGGGGTGTGCCGGATAATCTCTCTGCAAAGGGTGGAATTGCTTTTGGTTCACTTTCCTCCTTATCTTCCTCAACCTCCTTAGGGGGAAGCTGGTTGTCCGGGAGAACCTTCCCAAATCATAGGTTAATCTCCTAAATCTCCAAAGCATAGGTTGGGCATGATGGTTCCCCACTATATATTGTTGAGCCTATCTGTTATTCGGGTTCAGGTTCGGTTGAGCAGGCATTTGGGGTTGTCTTGGTGGAGCAAGAGGAAATGGTTGTGGTTGAGCAGGTGGTGGAGGCAAAAGAGTAGGAGGAGAGTTGTAGTAGGGCCTCCACCCCTAATGAGGTGCATTCCACTGAGGCTGTGGCTAAGCATAAGAGTGAAATGAATGAGCAACTAGTTGAGCATGATATTGATATGGATATGACCAAGGAGGAGATGTGGACAAAGAAGGATGAGTAGGGGGGCCCAAAGAAGGCATGGAAGTGGCTTGATTGGGGTTTTAGTATGCCTGGGATGTCCCTTGCATTCCCTGCTAGTAATATCTAGGTCCATGTGGCCTCCTTTGGTTTATGAAATAGAGTGGTTCAGTCGCTCCTTCGACCCCTTGGTATACATCTTTAAGTTCGAGCAAGGAAGGGCACTTATCTGTAGAATGATCTTCTTCACAAACTGAACAAACCTATATAGGGTTCAATGGACATTCATTCCTAGGATGCCTTCTGGTGCACCTAGGACAAAAAATGGCCAAAGTCCTCTCTACTTCCTCTTGTTTCCTTTTGATATGCAAGGTATCCATTTCCATGGCAAGAGTCTGTAGCATCTCACTCTTGAAATCTTCCATCATGTTTCCAAGTTCACCTTTGAGGGATGAGCTGGATGAGGAGGTACTGGCTATGGGTTGACTCCCCCTACCTCTCTTTCTGGCTACCGTAGAATGGTTTCTAAAGACAGTCTTTATGTCTTCATAAGGTAGTTGGTAGATGTCTCCCCCTGCCGGTAAACAGAGGGTGTCTAGAAGGTCTTCTGGAATTCCCCTGAGGAGGACCAACTTTAGATATTCGGGGTCAAGTGTGCACCTAGCCCTTTTATAACTGAGCTAGAATTTCTCTTCATAATCCTCCAAGGGTTCATCACTTCCCATGGTCATTCAGAATATTTCTTCCTTGGTATGTTTTGACCTACAGTAGTCCTAATACTTATTATTGAAGTGTTGCTACTTCTGAGCCCAACTTGTGATGGTCTTGCCAGGTAACCCCATGAACCAGTACAATGTTGCATCCTTGAGGGTAGAAGGAAATAGTTTTAACTTCTGCTCATCTTCTGCATAGTCATAGTTTCGACAAATAACAACAAACTCAAACAGAAAGGTGTCAGGATCTTCTGTAGTCAGTCCATGGAAGTGAGGTAGGGCTAAAGGGCTTATGTTTTTCATTTTAGTGTCCCCATTGGTCTCTCAAATGGGAAAGGTACCCTCTACTCTTTCTCCATTCCCCCTAGCATTTCTGTTTTCAGCCATTGTCTCAGGAGGGATGATGTCTTCCTCTTCTTCTCCTATAGGTTCTTCAAATATCTCAGGTTGTTCTCCTAAAGGATCTTCTGGATCACTGCCACCGAAGAAGATAAAAGGGTGGCTTTTTGATGTGGTGGGGGTGTTGGGCAATAATTTCCCTGAATTATCTATGTTTGTACGAGGCATGAAAGGAAATCTCTTTTTGGGTGAATTATTATTATTATTATTAATTTTTTTTTTTTCTACTTGTACTTGCAAAACTGAAATTGATTGAACAAACAAGTTGCAACTAACTGAAATGGACTTGTTGAAAGGAAATTGCAGAATTGAAATGAAGGAAAGGACATGACTAATCTAGAATGAAATTTGTAGAATTGAAAGGACAAATCTACTTTTGCTGAAATGAAAATTGCAGAATTGAAAGGACTAATCTACTTTTGCTAAAATGGACATTTCAGAATTGAAAGGACTAATCTACTTTTGCTGAAACAGAAATTGCAGAATTGAAAGTACTAATCTACTTTTGTTGAAATGGAAATCACATAATTGAAATGAAAGCAAGGAAATGCAGAAATTGAAAGGAACAACTACTCTACTCTCGCTGAAATGAACTACTTAGCCGAATGTTGTATTAGAAAATAAAAGAAAAGCAGTAATCACAAAATACTCTTACGCTTCCCTGGCAACGACACCAAAAAGATGGTGAGCACTAGTGTTGCAGCAAGAATGTTGCAACTCCTGAGGCTTCCTACTTTACTTTTATCAACTCGGTAGTTCGTAACAAACTTGGAAGTGACGATGCTTTATGCACAAGTACTAGTTCGTACTGTAGGTTGTCACTTGGTCAACTGGTGCAAGATCACTAGGAGTGCAAGCCAACTTCTATGATTTCTACAAGAAGCTTTAAATGTGATGAAAGAAAGGAAAGCTTACTCTACAGAGGCTATTCTACTTGCAGAAAGAGAAAGAAAACTAAAATGTAAAGTAAACCCTAGCAAACCCTAATTCTTCCAACTAACCATACTTTTGCAAAAAATGAGATAAAAACTGATGACATGACTGCCATTGACTACTGAGAAGGCAAGTTACATCTACTCAAGCTACTTCTGGAAGGAAATGAGAAAAAACATCTTTTTGGGTTTTTGAGTGTTTTATGTAAAATTGTTATGCTCGTAATTTATCTGTTTGTGGTTGTGGTAGAGATTCGATGGAAATGGGAGGTGAACTTGGGGTTTGAAAAGGTGTAGGAAGGTGTGGGGGAGTCCTAATAAGCCTCTGGTAACCTTCTGTAGACTTCCTCTGCAATCAGACTTCAAAAAGTCACTTTCAGGAAATTCTACAAGAGGCTGCAGGGGATCTACAGGAGGATGCCGAGAGCTGCTTTTAGAGGTTTTAAAGGTGGAAAAATGGTGGGAAAGGGAAGCTAAAGGTTAGAGGGAGGTGTCAAGGGGTCTAAAGCTCATTAAGGATGATCAGGAAAGAAAATGATGGTTGGATTTGCTCAAGAGGCAAGAGGAAAGCTTATGAGGAAAATGCAGAAATTAGGGCAGATTTTTGAAGGGTTGTGAATGACCTATGAAACATGTAGAAAAAAGAGATGGTGAAGGCTTCTTTATTGATGTATAATGAGTAGAGGTGTGTTGTAAGAGAGTTGCAAGTCAAAATACTGAAATTGAGCAAGAAAAGAACTAGTTGTACCAAAAAAATTGAACTATCTCTTATGTTAACCTAAATTCTGACCTAAAAGAGTAAAATGTTGAATAGTGCTATATGAACAGGAAAGCATGGAAAGTGATTTATTGCAGAAGTAGAAATGAACATGGAAAAATGGGTCTGAAGTAGAGCATTAACTTTTAAATTAAACTACAACACTAGAAATTGCATGGAAGAAGCAAAACTGTGTTTTTTATGGCAGCAAGCGGATCTTGACCTCAATTCATGGTCCCCAAAGGAGGAAAGAAGGGCAGGCTCTATTGATGGCCTATTCTTATCTTTATTTTACCACTATCTAACCTACTTCAGCAACTGAAATGGAAACAACTATGTAAACCAACAAAAGCAACCTATCCTAACCAAGGGAAAAATGAATCTATCTAACAGAAATTAATTCATGAACTGAAGCAAAAACATATAAGTACAAAGCAAGAGGTGTTGGGAAGCTTAGGTTGGGCCCTAACCCAAGAGCTTCTGCCCTTGGAAAGAAATCAGTGTTGGATCAGAAAATGTTTCATCTCCATTATCAAAATCAAAGTCACATTACATAAACTGTTCACAAGAGTAAGCTTGAAATGCGCTGAGCAAGAACTACAACAAAAGTGCGAGGATTCTGACTAACATCCAACTAAATTGATAAGCACCTAAGCCCTCCTATTTATACAACTGGAGCCTCCAACAGCTCTCCTAAAATCAAGGAGGCTCGGCTCCCAAGGCTAGAGATAGACAACAGTTATTCTTCACTTGCTCGGTTGCCCCTTTGGTCCATCAATGTGGCTGCTTGTTCTCTGAGCTTTTTGAAGGAGGATTCAAGGTAGGGGGTCATAAATGAGGGGGACACTCTCCTACAAATCCTCTTTTTTGTTTTCCTCGAATATTGGCTACCAAATGCTCATTAAACCTTTGATTTTGTCTTAAAATTGACCAAAAATCTGCATAAATAACACATTAGACTTTTTGGCATAATGACTAACCCAATTCACTCTAATAACATAAATATAATAGAAAACATGCAATAAAATAATGAGAATGGTGGATTAAGTTAAGTTATAAGGTCAAATGAGCCCATATAATTACCCATTTCTGGGGCTCATCACTATACACAATAGGTTTATCAATATTTTGTTGCCAGTATACAAATACCTTCATGGATGATGCATTGGGAGTTTCATGATTTGGCAGTTAGCTTACACTCATGAAAGAGGGAACTATTTTCTAAAAATTTATTTGTATTGTATCTCCAGAAAATTATTTGTAATTTCACCAAATCAAAATGTCGTGATCCATGCTAAAATTATCAATGTTCCTTCAAGTTGTTATAATACAACGTTGTAATAAAAATTACATAAATGGAACAATGCCCCTATGCAAGGGGAGTGTGAATGTTGGTGGGGACAATTATTTCTCATCCTTCCGTTGGTTTAGCTCAGGAGTGTCAGCCCCTCTTCTGGGTGTTGGACTCTTCCTCTCCTCGATGTAATAAATATTGTTTCAATCAACAGGAAGGATTCAATACTAAGTTTACATCCATGTTCTTTATGTGTATGAATGGTTATTTCTCTCTTGTGACTTAAGTATTTAAGAAAGAGTGTGAGCTATTCTAGTTGGGCCCACTAGTCTAGCTCGACCTTTCTTTGCTATGCCATTTACATATTTTTTATGGGTGTGCTTTATATTTTAGTTGTTTTGCATGGTGTATTGATAGAGGTATTTGAGAATATATTTCATTGTCTTTATTTCCCTTAACATGTATAATGTTCTCATGAATTTGGAGTGATAGTGAAATCAATCTAATTATTAGATCTCAATGATTCTTTGTTTGGTGATAGATAGAGTACGGCTTCTTCTTTGTAGGTGTGATTTACTTTAGAATGATGGATTTGTTATAAGAATATGATCCTATGTGGTCATATCTAAAGGCTTTCGAAACCCTATCCATTATCTGTTTTGGAAGAAACGAACCATATTTGTCTGTGTCAATCTTTCATATGCCAACTTGATTTTGTTTTCCACTAGATTTCCATTCCTTTCTCTACCTACCAAATTGAACACCCAGATCTAGATCTCATCGCGATTTAACTGAAAAGTGGTGTTATGCTCTGTCACTGTCTTTGTTGACTTGAAAATTGTGTCACCTTTGGGATTTCATTAGGGTATACATCTTTGGATCATTTCTTATCATATCTAGCTAGATTTGTGAATGAAGGAATATCGAGTTGGAAGTTTATGGTTTGAATGCATAACCTTGATTGGTGCATCGATACTCCCTACAAATCCTTTGTGCATCTTGATAATGGTAGAGAGACATTGTCTTCCTGATTTAACTTTAACGACTTTTCTGCAGGGCATAGTTGATTTGTATATTGTTCCTTTCATAACATTATTTGTTGATTGTGTCATTAGCTTGTTAAGCCATGAGTCATTGGTAATTCATGCTTACAAGAATTATATTGAAGTGCATGAATATATACCAAAGAAGGAACCTGAGATAATTGTGTGGTGTTGATTTGATGATTTTTTACGAGAATTCCTACTTTAAATTTATTTATTCACTTATATCGCAAACTCTATCTCTATCAATAGCAATGTGAAGGAAAATATTTTATTGATAATAATGGAATGATGAAAGTGTGATTGAGAATGATTTTGTGTTGAATGCACAATAATCTCCTTTCAATTGAGTGGGCTTGTACACACCAGTGTTCCAATAGATGATTTTTCTAATGAAGTTTGAATACAAATTTGGTTAATTCTGATAAAGTTTATTTACATTCAGAGTGAGAGATTCGTTGTGTTTTGTGAGAAGTAGGAATAGGTAGAAGTTGTTTGAGGATTGAATAATATTGTTGGAGCCACTTTCTGGATTGTTTAAATACTTTTGGGTTGAGCAATATTTTCTTATTGGTTTTCTTGGACAATGTAGGAAGAAGTTTCCAGGATGAAGGTTGAATGGTAGCTTGGAACTTTCTATTAAATAAAATACAAATCTTTGAAGGATTGATAAACTAGTGCATGACTAGTGTTTATGTTTTCTTAAGTTTCCTTTGAGTGCAGGATTCAAATTAATTGTTGTTTGTAGGAGTCTCTAAAGAGATTGATGCATAACTTAGACTAGAATTTGATTTGTAGGTTTCTAGGGGCTCTCTTTGGAATTTCTAGTGCTGCACCTCAAAGTTTACAAACTCCCATATTGACAATTTATGTTGGTTAATTAATATACCATATATTTCACCCAACATTTTTGTGTCGTTGTTAGGGAGGTTCTTGAGGGATTGGTCTTGGTGATTTATTATTCTAATGTTACCTCTTTTCCTTTCTTTTGCAAATTATTTTTTAGTTAGTGTGATTCTGTTGCTTGCTGAAACATATTGGATGGTATTTATAGAGAGCTCACAAGCTTGGTTTGTTTTCTTTCCTACAAATGAGTTTTTAGTTAGTGTGATTCTCTTGCTTGTTGAAGCATATTGGATGGTATTTCCAGAGAGTTCACAAGCCTGGTTTGTTTCCTTTCCTGCAAATAAGTTTTTAGTTAGTGTGATTCTCTTGCTTGTTGAAGCATATTGGATGGTACTTCCAGAGACATCACAATCCTAGTTCTTTTACTTTCCTTCAAATGATTTTTTAGTTAGTGTGATTCTCTTTCTTACTGAATCATACTCGATGATATTGCTAAAGATATCACAAGCCTGGTTTGTTTCCTACAAATTATTTTTTAGTTACTTTGATTCTATTGCTTGTTGAAGCATACTGGACGGTATTTCTAGGGAGCTCACAAGCCTGGTTTGTTTCCTTTCTTGCAAATGATTTTTTAATTAATGGGATTCTCTAGGTTTTTTTGGTGATGTAAGAACCCCCCTATATGCTAACCCATGTGTTGACATGATCTTCCAGCTAGCAGAATAATAATGATCAAAAGCTTGACAAGAGATGCACTCTAGGAGATTTCTTGGATCTTGGAAGATGTTGGCATCTCTACTTCCCAAGAGCAATATATCTTGGCAGAAGTTAAGAGCAGATCCATGTTTTCAAATGTGATAAAGGAACCAAATACCCATGATCCATCCCTGCAAGAAGTTCGAGAAGCTTGCTTTGAATATCTTTGTCAATCTAATGAGGAAATTGGAGAATCATGGATTAGATGTGACAAGGAGGAAGAGCCATTGGAAACATAGATTGAAGAGTTTTTGACATGTCTATCACAAGATCTAGCCTGCACACAAAAAAACAATCAAAAGTACTAGGAAGACAGGCATGATATGATAGAGGAGGGGATGATGCCATTTACTAATGGATAAAAATACCAAGAATATGTGAACTCCATTGAAAATTTGTTCCAAACAATCGTCGGTACACGATGTTCCTCCATCATTCAACAACTCTTAGTACCATATCAATTAAAGCAGTCGGTTTCTCATACTCTAGTATATGTTGAATTTTATTCTTTAAAACTAAGTGTGAGTATATTTAGCATTTTTTTACACACGTGGATACATTATAAGTACTCATTACACTTGAAGGAGATATTCCTCTCTCTAAGTTAGGGTAGGGTAGCATAAAAACTGAAATAAAATTGTTAGAGCAACACTCTCAAAACTGCAATTCCTTAAGGACTAATTATTGAAATTTCTACTAGTACACATTCCTATGGTAAGTCTTATCAGAAGAAATTCATTTTTAATGCCTTATATTTTATAAAGTGACTTTCATTATTTCTCGAGATTATTCATTGGGTCTATTAGGGGGGTTGTTATTGTTGTGTTTAACAGTTTCTGTTGAGAAATGGCAACAAGAAATTCCATTTTAATTTGTCCTTAAATTAAACTGAGAATTAAAATTGAATTCTATTATCATAGAAACTTGTAAATAGATAATTAAGTTTAATTAACTTAATTAGCCTAGGAATTTCAAGTTGGAAGTCTTTTTGTAGTCATGTATATGTTCTCCCTAAGTTTTAGGGGTCCAGTATGAGTTTAAATTGAGTTGGAAATTAGATCACTAAGTTTACTGAGTTAAGTTAAGTTGAATTAGTTCCAAACTGTTTATGGAACTAATAGAGAGTTAACGATCAGTCGGTGCACCAGTGCATCCACAAGTGACACTCTAGTTAACTAAATATTCCCTCATCAGAAACTCATGCATGATGATGCTGGGAAAGACCCACTTGAAACTAGAGTACAGGAACAATGTACTATCAGTTGTATTATTTACTAGTGTGTAAATATCATGCATTCATAAGAGATTGATCTTATGTTTGGATTGCACAGTTTTGGAAGCATGAATTCCCTTTAAATATGGGCTATTCATCCTAGAAATTACGCAATATATTATGGGCTTGGAAAGATGCAGAATTGGCTAAGTGTTGGCCAAGAGCTAACTTGTGAGCTGAGAGAGTTGAGCATACTTGTGCAGAATTGTTCTAGTGAGAACAAGTTTTGTATCTTCACTCATATTTTTGATATATGTAATATAGATAGCAGGGTTTTGAGTAATGGATTCCCCATATACATCTTGTGTTATGTGCCATTTATTTATCTTCTTCTTGTTCATATTGTTTTCATTGATCTATTGGCTTCTTCTAGTTGAAAGTAGAATTAGATTCTTGTCCTATGCCTTAGTACATTGAATGAGCTTATGAATCTACGAGATTTTCTACATGGTATCGAAGCTGAGAACAATATACTAGAGGAGATTTCAAAGTTTTAATTTTTTAGGTTACAGGTGAAATTCAAATTTGTAATAGATACTTCAGGATCGACTGCTGGCATTCTACAGTTTGTGGCTCGACTATCCCTTGGAAGGAAACTCACATTTTATAGCTTAGAGGGACAGAATGGAGGTTGTGCTAGAGGATAATTTCTTGAAGGAATTCATTGCTCAAGAAATTCCTAAGCCAGTAGCATTGGATGCAGAAAATTTGGCCAAATGGAAAAAGTGTGTGGCGAAGACGAGGTGGATAATCCTTGAGGGAGATCGAGAGCACATTGTCTCGAGTCTTAATGACAAGGAAACTCCATATGCTATGTGGAAAATATTGGTGGAGGTGCATCACAATAACAATGACTAAAGGAAATTGGAACTAAAGGACAAACTTCAAAAAAACAAAATGGAGAAAAGAAATATTATTCCAGAATACGTGACCAAGTTCACTCAATGTCATGATGACCTTAGAAGTGTTGGAATCATGGTTTCTGAGGATGATATGGTGAGTCTTGCTCTTCTAGGACTCCCAAAGAGTTGTCATAGTTATCAGGACTATATAAATGGTAGGGAGAAGCTACCAGATTGGGAATGATTATGGTCAAATTTGATGCAAGAGGAGAATAGGAGGAACACCAGGGATGGCTCTTCATCAAAAACTAATGATGAAGAGAATTGTGCCTTAGCAATTAAGGCGAAGAAGGGTAAAGGGAAATATTCCCATTCCAAATACTATTCTTATCATGGAGGTAAGAAGAATTACATGATGAAAGCTAACTGCTTTCATTGTCATGAGCTGTGCCATTTTGCTACAAATTGTCCACGTAGGAAATCCAAGAATAAGTCCTCAAGAGGAGTGTCAAGTGAGGCTTTGGACTCTCAATTTGAATTGAAATTTTCCCTTATTGTATGCATGGTGTGATCAATGATGGGAAGTGTATGGTACTTAGACAATGGAGCTTCATTCCATATGACTAGCGACAAAGAGTTATTCAGTGACCTCGAGGAGAAATATCTTCAGATGCATATCGAGATGGATGACGACGGGAAGTAAAGTGTTACTGGATTGGGAAAAATTACTTTTCAGAGGGATTATGGGGCTCCACTCACCTTAAAGAATGTTATGTATGTGCCCGGGCTGAAGAAGAACTTCGTATTTGTTGCCATGATTAAGGACAGAGGTTATGATGTGATCTTCTCGAAAGGAAATGCATTCCTTCAAAGCATAGCCATGGGTCAAGTAAAGAAGATAGGGATTCTGGTGAAGAATCTCTATAAGCTAGAGGTAGAGGAGTGTGCTTCTTTCAACACAAAAGAAAAAAGGACGCAGAGCCGAGACATTGGCAAGTTGTGGCACAAGCGATTGGGCCACTTTCATCATGGGGCTTTGAAGATATTACAATAGAACTCTATCGGTCTTCCCAAAGGTACGCTTGAGCAAGTTGATACATGCAAGGGGTGTACTTTGGAAAAATACACCAAGCCTTCCTTTCATGATAGAGACAGTCGAGTAGAGGCTATTCTAGAGCGAGTCCATTCAGATGTGTGAGGACCATTCTCATTGGCATCCACGACCAAACACAAGTATTATGCTATATTTGTTTATGACTATTCTCGTAAATGTTGGATATTTTTCATGCAGAAAAAGGATAAAATTTTCACAAAGTTTGGTGAGTTTAAAGAATTCGTTGAGAAAGAGTCAGGTAAGAAGGTTAAATCTCTACGTAGTGATAATGGTGGTGAGTATGTCTCAAATGGGTTGAAGAAAATATGTGCAGCGGAAGGGATTAAATGGTAGTTCACGACACCCTATAACCATCAGTAGAATGGGGTGGTCAAGAGGAAGAAGAGAAACATAATAGGGGCAACAAGGGTGATGTTTCATGACCAGTTCCTATCACTACACTTGTGGGCTGAGGCATGCAACATAGCGGTTTATGTTCCAAATCGTAGCCCACATTGGATACTTAAGATGAAGATGCCAGAGGAGCTTTATTAGGCTAAGAGGCCAGATCTTGGTCACTTCATGATTTTTGGGTTATCGGTATATCTCCATGTGGCCAAAGATGCATGCAATAATCTTGAGCCGACAACAGAGTTGGGGATATTTGCGGGGTACACTGATGCACCTCACAACTATCAAGTGTAATTTCTAACTTGCAGGATGAAAGTGGTTCACAAGGATGTCAAATTTGGTGATGAGAAGGCCATGTGGGTTTCCCTTAAGAGGGAGCTTGAGGTAACTGTGGATGAGGAGATTGTAGCTCCTAAGGTTGAGGAGCCTCATCTTGATGTGGAGCATCCACATGCAAAGGATTCGGGAGAGGAGTCATCCACTCAAGCAGTCTTCTAGAGAGGGAAGAAAGCACACCAGAGAGGCTGACAGATTGTTGGATGATGCACGTGAGAATGTGGGAGCACCCACTTCTCACTGTAGGTAAAGGAGGTCACCTGATATGTACACTGGATACATGTCTCTTATGGGTGAATGTGTTGTGACAAATCCATCTTCCTTTAAGGAAGTAGTGCATTAGCCAATTTGGGTTGATGCCATTGTGAAAGAGTATGATTCCATAGTTCATAACACTATTTGGGATGTGGTCCTGAGACTAGAAGATAAGTTAGTGGTGAGCTCTCATTTACTATATAAGGTAAAGCAAGTTGCAGATGGTAGTGTGGAGAAGCATAAGGCTAGATTTGTGGCCTGTGGCTTTTCACAGGTAGAGGGAATTGACTATGATGAGACCTTTTCTCTTGTTGCAAGATACTCATTGATCAAATCTATATTGGTAATATTAGCACGTATGGGTTGGAAGATACATTATATGGATGTGGAGACAACCTTCCTTAATGGCATGATTGAGGAAGAAGTGTACATAGAGAAGCCTGAAGGTTTTGAGACCTTTGACCATGAGTCACATGTGTGCCAGCTCAAGAGAGCATTGTATGGGTTGAAGCAAGTACCCCATGCTTGGTACACTAGGATAGATAGATAATTCACCCGATTGGGCTTTGTGAAGATTGAAACGAATGCGAACTTGTACCACATAGTGGTGGAAGTTAAACTGTTGATCGTTGTACTTTATGTTGATGATTTCATACAGACAGGTGATGATCATCTGATCAAGTCTTGTAAGGACGACCTTGCAAGAGAGTTTGAGATGAAGTAAATGGGGCTCATGCATTACTTTATTCTCATGGAGATATGGTAGGGAGATGGGGAGTTGTTTTTGTCTCAGGGCAAGTGTGCCAACGCGATACTCGTGAGATTCTGCATGGAAAGCAACAAACCCATGGAGACTCCTTTAGCTGGAAATTGGAGGAAGGAGGATGCTACTTCAAGGTTGTATTGGAAGCTACTATTTATAGGTACCTTGTGGGTTCAATTAGCTACTTGGTGAAGACACGACTAGATATGTGCTATGTGCTTAGGCAATACGTATTGGAAGGCAGCAAAGCATGCGTTGAGATACCTCAGGGGCACTTTTCAGTATGAATTATGGTAAATACGAGCAGAGGGAGTGAAGCTTCAAGGCTTCACTGATGAATATTGGGCAGAGAGTCCATCCGACTAGAAGAGCACATCAAGAGGGATCTTCAGTATTGGGTCAGTGACAGTTTATTGGTACATGAAGAAACAAAGATCGGTTGCACTCAGTTCGATAGAGATAGAGTACATGGTTGTGAGTCAAGCATCATGAGAGGCCATTTCGATGAGGAAGATCTTGGTTGGTTTTTTTGGTCAGTAGATGGATCCAACTGTGATATACTGCGATAATCCAAGTTGTATCAAACTCTATGAAAATATAGTTTTTTATTATCAGTACAGGCATATTGATATTCGATATCATCATATCAAATATTGTGTATTGAGGCAGATTATGTTGTTAGATTACATTCCCACAGAGGAGAAAGATGCTAACATTTTGAATAAGGCATTGTCAAGATGTAAATTTGATATTTACAAAGACAACAGCGGGGTAGCTGATAATACCTTTCTTGTTAAGAGGGAGTGTTGAGATATGGAAACAAGAAATTCTAGTTTAATTTGTCCTTGAATTAAACTGAGAATTAAAATTGAATTCTATTCTCATAGAAAGTTGTAAATAGTTAATTAAGTTTAATTAACTTAATTATCTTAGTAATTTCAAGTTGGAAGTCTTTCTGTATTAATGTATATGTTCTCCCTAATTTTTAGGGATCTAGTATGAGTTTAAATTCAGTTGGAAATTAGATCACTTAGTTTACTGAGTTAAGGTAAATTAGTTCTAAACTTTTTGTGGAACTAATAGATAGTTAATAATCAATTGATGCACTAGTGCATCCACAAGTGTCACTCTAGTTAACTAAAGATTCCCTCATCAGAAACTCATGCATGTCTATTCTAAGAAAGACCCGGTTGAGACTAGAGTGCAGGGGCAATGTACTATCAGTTGTATTATTTACTGGAGTGTAAATATCATGCATGCATCAGAGATTGATCCTATGTTTGGATTTCACAGTTTTGGAATCATGAATTCGCTTTAAATATGACTTATTCATCTTAGGAATTACGTCAGAGATTAGGGGCTTGGAGAGCTGTAAAATTGGCGAAGTGTTGGCTAAGAGCTAGCTTGTGAGTTGAGAGAGTTGAGCATACCTGTGTGGAATTGTTCTAGTGAGAACAAGCTTTGTATATTCTCTCATATTTATGATATATGAATACAGATAGTGGGGTTTTGAGCCATGGCTTTCCCCAGATACATCTTGTGCTATGTGCCATTGATTTATCTTCTTCTTGTTCATATTGTTTTCATCGATTTATTGGCTTCTATTAGTTGAAAGTAGAAGTAGATTCTTGTCTTTTGCTTTAGTACATTGCATGAGCTTGTGAATCTACATGACTTTCTACACTTTCCATTCATAAGCTTAAAACCCTACTTCCAACCTATTCATTCTAACAAAATGTCATCCAAGAAACCTTTTCAAGTTTTTCTTTGAAGGTATTGATGAAAAGCCTCCTATGGTGGACCACTCCTATAAAACCCTAATGAGCTCTCATGAGAACCCTAGCATGATTAAATTGGGGAATATTTCAGTCATTATCTGAGATGCTTTCTTTAATATGATTATTTTGGTAGAAGGACTAACCAGTAAATATTTGTCATTAAAAAAAATTCACTCCATCTCGTGCTCTTAAGGAGAATATCTGGTTCCCCACCTATTAAGTAACATATATGAGGTTAATTATAAACATAGTCTATTTTAAAAGGATCAATTGATGGATAGGAGTTCTCATTACGAGCCGACCTACCATGATTATGGGTCCTAAGGAGAATGAAATTACTACTATTAGTCACCAAGTCAGGGTAATGGTCTTCAGTTGAAAAGATGGAAGAGAAGAGGTCTCATCACGAGATGAATTTTTCATTCTTGTTAGCTCTTGTGAGTGGGAGTGTCGTTAGATGGTTACCAACCCAGGACAATGGCCTTTAGTTACTTCCTAAACCAAATTAAATTCTTTTAAATGTCTATGAATCTATATCTAATGGATGAGACATAGGAATTTCATTGGGTTAAAAGCTATCCCTATCAAGGCTATAGACACACGCTGGTAGCAGGGTCATGCATGTGGTATGAAAGTTAATTTTACACTATGATTTACTTGGTTGTTTTGTCTTTCCCTAACTAATTATCATATATCTCTAAGAATGGATTTAAGATCCTTATTATGCTTTGAACTTATATCTTTTGGAATAATTCTGTTTCCATGGATGTGGGACCCTTAGTGAAGGTGATCCACTTTGGTTGAACAATAGTAGCTTCAACTATACATTCGGGTAATAATAAGATGGTCATCCTGGGAAGGTATCATTTTGTCATCTTTATTTTTCCCTATTTCCATCCATTTTAATGCCTTGGATTTCAAATTATGTCACTTATATTTATACTAATGAGGCTATTAAAAGTGAAGACCCACTGATTTGGACTACTCTTGAGATGCTTTGTGGAAATTTTGATGCATGGCTATTTCATGATAGCAGTATCCTTGCAATTTAACATTTTTATGGTAGCCCTGGTATTAGAAATTCTTCAAATTAGTCTTAATAATTAAAGGGTCTAGTACAAAAATGAACTAGCATGTATTTCGCATTCTAAACAACCATATCTAGGTAGAGGAATTTTTTATTACACAATTGCAGGAACATTATCACAAGTGCAAAGATCATCTATAAATGTTTTAATCTTGTTTTTTTGCAAGGGAGTGACAATACAACAATTGATTCTCCTACACTCGTGAAAGTGGGGACTATTTTCTAAAAATTTCTTTGTACTAGATCTCCAGGAAAATATTTGTCATTTAACCAAATCAAACTGTTGTGATCCATACTAAAATTGCCAATGTTTGTTCAAGCCGTTATAATACAACACTGTAATAAAAATTATATAAATGGAACGATGACCTTGTGCAAGGGGAGTGTGAGTGTTATTGGGGACAATTATTTCTCATCCTTCTACTGGTTTAGCTCAATAAAGTCAGCTCACCTTCTAGGTGTTGGACTCTTCCTCTCCTCGATGTAATAAAGATTGTTTTAGTCAATAGGAAGGCTTCAATACTAATTTTACATCACTATTCTTTATGCGTATGAATGGTTATTTCTCTCCTATGTGTTAAGTCTTCAAGAAATGGTGTGAGATGGTTTGGTTGGGCCCACCAGTCCATCTCAACCTCTCTTTGGTATGTCATCTACAAATTTATTATGGGTGTGATTTATATTTTAATTGTTGTGCATGGTGGATTGATATAGGTATTTTGAATATATTTCACTGTCTTGATTTCCCTTAACATGTATAATGTTCTCATGAATCTGGAGTTATAGTGCAAGATCCAATCTAAATATTAGATCTCAATGATTCTTTGTTTGGTGACAGATCGAGTAGGGCGTATGATTTCTAGGCTCGAGTTCCTTTAGAATGATGGTTTTGTTATAATAATTTTATCCTCTATGTTCATATCTAAAGGCTTTTGAAACCCTGTCTATTATCTATTTTGGAAGAATGAATCAAAATTGTCTCTGTCAATCTTTCATACGCCAGCTCAATTTCCTTTTCCACTAGATTACCATTCCTTTTCTCTGGTTAACAAATTTAACACATAGATGTAGATCTCATCGAGATTTGACTAAGAGGTAGTGTTATGCTCTTTCATGGTCTTTCTGACTTGAAAACTTTGTCACCTTTGGGATTTCATTGGGGCTTACATCTTTTGATGATTTGTTATCATATCTAGCTAAGCCTGTCAATGAAGGAATACTGAGTTGGAAGTTTATGGTTTGTGGACATAACATTGATGGGTGCATCAAACTCCCTACAAATTTAAGTTTAATGACCTGTCTATGGGGCACACTTGGTTTGTATGTTTTTTCATTTCATAACATTTCTTGTTGACTGTGCCATTATCTTTTTAAGTCATAAGTCATTGCTAATTCATGCTTATAGGAATTATATTGAAGTGTTTTAATCTATACCAAAAAAGGGATCTAAGATACTTTTGTGGTGTTGATTCGATGGTTTTGTTCCATAATTCCTACTTCAACTTTATTTATTCACTTATATCAGAAACTCTATCTCTATCAATGGAAATGTGAAGGACATTATTTTATTGATAATATTGGAATGATGAAAGTGTGATTCAGAACGATTTTGTGTTGAATGCACAATAATCTCCTTTTAGTTGAGTGGGATTGTACACACCAGTGTTATGATAGATGATTTGTCTAATGAATTTTGAAGACAACTTTGGGTATTTCTGAGAAAGTTTTATTTACGTTAAGAGTGAGAGATTCGTTGTGTTTTGTGAAATGAAAGAATAGGAAGAATTTGTTTGAAGATTGGAGAATTTTGTTGGAGCCATTTTTTGTATTGTTTAAATACTTTTGGCTTGAAAACTATTTTTTGATCGGATTTCTTGGAAAGTGTAGCATTGCCAGTGTTGGACCCACCAACAAAGGGGATCTCCCCGGCATGAAGTCCCAACTAGAACTTACATCATTTGGTGTAGGAGTCCCATCTAATACAATGGCTCGGTTTCCATTATCTTAGAGATTTTTCTTAGCTCTTTTTGTTTAGCGCATGAGAATGTTATGCTTGTATCTTCAAAAAGCGAGGTGAGTATTCCCGGTGAGTGTGTAATGTAACTTGTGTCTGGGTTCTCTTACTATAAGGGAGAGGGTAAGAGTGAGCCTCTAGACAACAGGTAGTAGTACCACTTAGGGAGAGACACATGCGAAACAACAAAAATCTAACTAGCATCCAGGAGAGTAGTCCACGATGGATGCGGTAGTCGTTAAGACCAAAGTGCAAGGGAAAACACGTACACCATCCAGTAGAGTAGTTCACACAGAGGTGATAGTCATTATAACCAAGAGAACAAGAATGGTATGTCTAATGTCCTATGGAGTAGTCCACATGGATGAGACAACAATGTTAAATAATAAAACACATCTTCAACAATGTAAGTACTAAAATAACCAAAGTAGTTCAACTATCTTCATACAAGTTAAGAAAACATGCATTACAAATTTTTAAAGAGTAGTCTTACAAACATCTACAAAGTGTGTGAAAACGTGCTAGCGTGAGATAGGCTTTTGAATTAATAAAAAGTTCCAAGACACATTTGTACGCCATACATCACTAGTCCCAGTAGTGGGACAATGGAGCCACACCTTGCTCCTCAAAGAATAGACTATAGACTCTCAAGGCTATGTGGGAGGAGCCAAGGTGAAAATTCCTTTGCTCATACAATGAGGGGGTATATATAGCCAACGGAGATGCTTGACCCTTGTGACTCTTGGACTTCCCTCATGACCGTTCAACTTCCTATGACTTTTCAACTGACATGACTCTTCATCTTCATGTGTGTGCCCACTGGGCCTTCACTTTACATTACATTTGATTACAACAAGTATGGCCCATACTAGTGATGTGGCCGAGACAACTCATGACACAACTCGAAATGGCATTGTTAACATGTACTGGCTGACTGTGGTGTCCATGTCAAGTTGTTATGCAGTTAAGTGATGGATGTGCTCTCATTGTGTTTTGTCTTCACCTACACATGGCAAAGTATTGTGGGGTCTTCGATGGTCTTGGTATTTGCTTGATGGTTCAGTGCATGTATCCCTTTCTCTTGTTGCTCGATGTGCTTTATATGTTCGTTCAACTACGAGCAAGTCCCCTAGCATGCGTTCTTTCCTCATCTTATTCGTTGTTGCACCATGTTCGATCAATGTACCTGCTCCTGCAATTCACTCCTGATGGGATGGCATCAAATCCAAAAATCTCCTAGTCTAGCATGACACATTGTTTTCGGTTTCGGGTCCACATGACCAAGAGGGAGGACAAGACACTGAAACTGCATAGAGCACAGCTCAGGCCATGATGAGGGGCTCTGAAGTACTATCAAGAAAAATTGTGTAGATGTCACAGGGAGGAGAATTGTGCAATCAAGGACAGTAATGACAACTGAAAGGTGGAACCCATCTCGGAAGAACTGCACAGTTCCTAGGAGGAAGACAAGGCAGGGTGTCGGGGGGGGACTATTAGACAGTTCTGCGTAATTTTCAGGATGAGGACTGAATGGGCCACTCGGGGTCCAACTGGGATTTATGCATTTTCTTGGAGGGAGACAGAGCAAGGCAGTAGAGGGCATTGGCAAGAAATTTTGCGCAGTTTTCTAGAGAAAGGCATGATCAGATTATGGGGAGATACTAGTCACAACTACATAGTTTTGAGGGATAGTGTGGGACAAGCAATAAGGGCCTTCCCATCGTGATTGTGCAGTTTCTAGAAAGAGTGTAGAGAAAGGCAGCATAAGGTATACCAATCAGGATTGTGCAATTTTCAGGAGCAAAGTAGAGCAAGTCAGCAGGAGGGCCTGCCAGGCAGACCTCCATAGTTTCTGGGAACAGTTCAAAGAAAGGCAATAGAGGCTTGACTCCATGACTATGTAGTTTCTACCGGCAGTGTAGGGAAAGCAGTTAGGTATGTTTGTGAAGTTTTGGAGAGTAGTGCAGCCCTAGGTCACAGTGCAGTGCAGACTTCCGGTAGACCAGAGGGAGGCTTGATAATTGATCTTGTCGGAATCACAAATTGGATCGGGCTTGGAGATAAGTTTTGCACAGTTCTGGGCAATAGACAACCTTCTCACTTCTAGGATTGCGCAATGCAGTTGTCACACCTCTACCCTAGCGGTCCTCTTCCAACTGCATGATCGGGGGTGGGGCAACAACAACCACTTTCTTTTTAATAGTACTTGTAAGTGTGGAATATGCTTACTTTCTGCACTTAGTTTATTTTTCAACTTCCTAAGTATAACATTCACATACACAACGGAAACATTCAATTAATCATCTTCATCATTATTACCATTCAACATAAAATGCACAACAGATATTTTAATGGGAGGGGCAACTCCCTAAAATATGAGTCTGCCTGATAATAACAGTATTTCACAAAATATACAATTTTATAGTCTCTACAGGAAACCCCAAGTTTCCTTGGTACAATATCTATCACAACTATGCAACCCAGCTTGCACCATTCAGACTACCCGAACCACCATTCCGAGTGCCCACCGATTTTACTATCCATCACAATTCGTTCGTCGTCGCACTGTTCAGCACGTTGTTCACCATTTCACTCGTCGCATGACTCACCCCACAACTCATCACTCACGTTTCACCGGCGCTCAAGCTCACCATTCGGCTGCACGCGCCCACCGCCATGACGTTCCAACTTGTTGGACGATCCACCGTTCAACTCATCGCGCTGCTAACTCATGTCACCTTGCCCGAATGACTCACCCTCCATCGTTCACATTTGAACGGGAACCCAACTCATCCCCCTAAGTCACCATGATCGCCCGTTCGTTTCGTCCACCGAACGCTCCTTCGTTCAACTGCCCGAACGCCCTCATTCAACCGACCACCCGAACGACTCTCCGTTCAGCTCGCCTACCCGAACCTTCATTCAGCTCGCCACCTGAACGACTCTTCATTCATCTTGCCTCCCAAACGACTCTTCGTTCAACTTGCCTCCCAAACGACTCTTCGTTCAGCTCGCCATCGAACCTCTGTTTAGCTTGTCACCTTGACTTCTTGAACAATAATCTGTTCAGTCCGCCCTTTGAATGATCTCGCACGAAATATCATTCAACCTGCCTGTCGACACCCTCACATGCCCTCACACAACCTCATTCGGCTCACCCACTGACACCCTCGCACACCTTAGCACGCCTCCGTTCAGCTTGACCTAGTTCTGCGGCTAAGTGCTTCGGCCTACGATGCTACCTGTACCTCGCCCTACGTTCCAGACTCCAACCTTCAAGCTCGCACTTCCTGCTCCTAGAACGCATAAGACTCCATGATCGTTGGATGAATCAATGATCTTTCTCCAAATTCTCCTTGTGTACTTATACGATGGCCGCCTAAGGTAGGGGCTTCGCCCATGGCTAAGCCGACCCACACTTAGACAATTTCACCGTCGACCATGGTGGGGGTGCCCACACCTGGGACCGCCCCACCATATAAACTCATTGTCATCGCACATCATAACACTTGGTTGATTTTCACATTTCTTGTGACTCATCACACCATTCCAAGCACGCCTAACTCGCCGATTGGCCCACCTGGTTGCCCTCTCGTCCGTCGCGCACCCACTGCCATACGAACCACAACTCATGGGCATTATAGCAGCTGCTCCACAGGACAGCCTTAAGCATTGCATTGTTTTGGGCAGCAGAGCATGGTCAGTGAGAAGTGAGATTGCGTAGTGCAGTTTAGTTGCGGTCTGATTGAAGGGGTTTGTCCGGTCGACAAAATTTCAGGAAAAATGGCTAAGTGCAAGAGCAAGTGAACTTGTGTAGATGTGACATTGTGATCAGACACTTAGCATGACTTGACAGCAAGACACCATAAACCAACAAGACAAACATGTGCTCAGTGAGACGGTCTTAAGGTTAAGAGCAACCAGTGCGACACTTGAGATAGACCTTCGAACGACCGTGGCGACACTTGCATGGAAATTCTTACAACTTTGTGTGTGAGTATGACCAATGTTCATAGAGTGAAGACAACTCATGCACACAAAGACCAACCGTTAAAAACACCTAAACAAGATCACAAGCATGACAAAGCAATCAACATGTCAAAATATGACTATTGGTCAGACAAGAAAAAGGGTGTAAAGACTCTACAAGATCTCATGGAATGAGCTCGAGTGTTTGCAACCATCAGTGGAAAAACCAAGGAAGGTTCCAAAATTTGGATGCGGGCCAAAATTTTGGAGAGTATTGTAGCCACTACAACATTTAGGAAGAATTGTCCAGGTTGAAGGCTGAATGAGTATTTGAAGGATTCACAAACTAGTGCATGATTAGCGTTTACGTTTACTTAAGTTTCCTTTGAGTGAAGGATTCAAATTAATGGTTGTTTGCAGGAATCTATAAAAAGTTTTATGCGCAAGTTAAACTAAAATTTGATTTGCAAGTTGCTAGGGGCTCTCTCTAACATTTTAAGCGTTTTGCCTCAAAATTTAAGAACTCCAAAATTGACAATTTATATGGGTTAATTAATATAACATATATTGCACCCAATAATAACGTTTACACACCATATCAAATAACGCTGCCATATAATTAACGTCTGACTTCTACGTACGTTTAGATGACAAACTTCCTGGAGAAGGAAGAGAACACCTACCAAATATGATAGGATAAGCCAATATTTCATTGATTCACATTTACATGTCAATATAGCTAAGTGACCCTTTATCGATCACTTAGTGGAGGTTGGTTTCATCTCCAAAGGTCAAAGAGAATAGCCTAATATCGCCAGGAAGGCCGGAAGAGACAATGTTCCTTCACCCATTAGAAGAAACTCCTTCCGACAGACAAATACTAGTTGCATCGAGATATATATAAACCCGCCATATATTAAACTCTCGCTAATTACAGAATTGCTCCATATAATAAAATATATACATTGATATCGAACCCCATGCGCTGATGATATTTATAATAGCAATAGTTTTGGATCCAAAGGAGCTGGCCACCCTTGGATTTCTCATCTCCATCTTAACGCCACCAATATAATCAATGCATAACTCTATCAATAATGTATTTGCAAGCACCATAATTCAACCCATTTTGATATAGATATTTATGCATCCTTTATCATTAACTTTTTCAAAGCAAATAATGTATCTTCCTCAGCACATTTTTGCATTGAGTAATAACCTCATCTCAGTTGATCATTACTTCTATGATTAACTTTTCAGTTATTTTGTAGTGCAGTCCTTTGGATACGTTTTACATGGAAATGTTAGTTTTGTTTGCAATGTTTTTCATGGCAGGTTTTAATATATACTTCCAAATATTGTCATAACGTTCACTATCAGTGCATTTTTAAGAATTTCAGTTCTTTGTGCAACCTAATGCTGGTGTAACATGATAGGGTCTCAGCTTACACAAAATAACAAGTCTCATAGAAAACAGTACGCCAAGAAACCATAATAATTTTGCACTGCAACAATATATATCATGTACCCACCACTCCAACACACATTTGATACCAACAATTTTAATAAAGGAAATAACTCCAACCATTCAACCAATAGACTCCATTTAATGTACCGTAGGTAGAATTCATTCAACGCACATCTAGAAAATAACGTCCCTGCTTGCTAGACACCTCGACTACGTCCCTATCAACTTTGTCACCAATGAATCTTGTTGTCAAGCCATTAATCCTTTTTTTATATGCCATCTCTATTCATAATTATTTCTCCTCTACATTACCTTTAGGGTTGTTAGATGCATTTTATTACAAATATTCATTTTCCGGCATTTATTGGTCTCTTTGGAATGTTGTTTCTGGATTATGTAATTGTCTAGTCTCTCAAAAGAACAATGAACAATCCATTTTTGTTCCCATTTTCTAATGTAGCTTTTCCAAATTGCCAGTAAATCAATTCACTTCCCAAGGCTCAACAGGATTTACGATGGTCGGTGTAGGAAGATCAATGGCTTCAGCCTAATGAACATTTAGATTCATCTCGTTCTCTATTAAAATATGCATTGTATGAATTTTGGACCAATTTATCTGAGAATTCTCCAAGACATTATTCACAATGAGAATTCCTTCATTTTGTAATTTTCAGTAACATGATATGCTGCTAGTCTATTTCTAATGCTTCAATTGGCATAAAAAAATGGTTTCAAGTTGTTTCAACATCCCGTAGTTCCAAAGTAGGTACCAGTAGCCAAACAATATCAGAATACATGGTTTCATGTACTAATGGAAAATTGACTAACAATTCAAATTAGAATGGGACAATGAGAATGTGATTCCTCTAAAGAATTACTAACTGTGATGATCCCCTTCTTCTGCATCAATTCCCTATGAGAAACTTATCTAAGTTGATGTTGCTTTTCTTTATACACAACATTCCCTCTTGAATACTCTTTGCTATATTGGAGGCATTCTTTTCCTTGATATTTTATTGCAGAGGCACTTCAACTTATATATTATATTGTCAAGGAACTATTGAAGTAGATATTACTTATTTAACAAGACTCTTCATTTCTTTCATGAGCACCTCCCCTTCAGACTAGGCTTACATTGAAGTTAAACACTGCTCCTTTTTATTCCTCTTCCATACTTTAGTAGGTTTTTTTTATTTTTTTGTTATTTTGTTTTTTTTCTTCTTTCTTCTTTCTGTTGTTTACATTTCCTTTTGTTTCATTGTTTGGTTTGATTGTAGTGTCCATCTTATGCCTAGGCTTCTTTAGGGTACATGACAACTTCGAGTGTTCGGCCTTGTGGCGAAGGTTATCACGCACATAACATTTTTTGTCACCAATAAATGCAAGAAATGGTGTGATCCTTCTTTGATTTGATGCTTTTCTTTGCTTACCATTTGCATTAAAATGCTTTATGTCCAAATTCATTACACAAATAACAACAACAATAAAAATGATTTGTGTACATGGTGAATGAATATATTCTTTGTTTTCTTGCTTGAGGGAGTCTTCTCATTTTCTGCATCTTTTGCTAGGTAAACTTGATTTTCTTTGTCTTACATTCTACTGCAACATGTCTAAGTTCATGACAATAAAAACACTTCATATCTTTCCAGGGAGAAAAAGATCTCCTTTGTGATCTTCCAAATTTTCTCAACTCATTTCCAAGAGAAAATGATCTTGCAGTGAACCCTTTCTTCATCTCATTCTTTGGATTTTGATATTTCTTCTTGTTTTTGTTTTCTTCTTTACTAATCATGCTACTTGTTCCTTCCCCTACAGGTCTTTTCATGGATGCTTCATTATCCTCTATGGTTTCTTTTCCTTGATTTCTCATGGAAACAACCTCCTCTTGAATTTTTTTACATAATCTATTATTTCATCTAACTCACTTCTAGATGAAACAATCTTGGCCTCTAATATTTCACATTGTATGACTCTCTCCTTTAATTTACTACTCAACACCTCTTTTATTCTCCTTGCTTCTTCAAGTTGTGTCTTCAAGCTAACAATTTCCTCCTTGTACTCATGCTCTTTTTCATCACATATTTGCACCATTTTCTTTAGATATTTGTTTTCATTCCTCATTCTTTCTATTTCATCCAATGTTGAGACAAGATTGAATAGTTTTTTAGCTAAATTTTCTGCAAGTTCATTCACACATACATGGGTCTCATTCAACTAAACACTTTCCTTTTGAAAGGGATTTTTCTTCTTCCTCTTTCTCATCTCTTTTTCTATACCACTGCCACTATTGTCTCCTTCATGCATGAGATGTAATCTATCCCATAGTTCTTTTGCAAATTTAATGTATATAACTGGCTCAAGATCCTTATTATGAAGATTTTTATACATAGTGCATTTTGCGTTAGCATTCCACTATTGTTCTTGCACATAGGGAGAGTCTTTACAATAGCCATCACATATTAGCTTCCATACACCAGGTCCATAAGCTATCATTTCAAATTTTACCTTATCTCTCTATTCATGAAAGTTTTTTGCACTTAGAATAGGTACACTTTGATATTGAAATCATCAAGCACCCTCAGAATCTAAACAGAGAC
>APFE030152900.1:2482-15198 GCA_000404065.3 Pinus taeda
TTCGTTGCTCCGATTGTGCAACGGAGGGGTCACAAGGGGGGCAGTAGCCCCCCCTGTCCGGGGGGTTTGAGGGGGGCAAGTAGCCCCCCTCTACAAGGTCTGGGGCAGCGCCCTGGGAAAATTTTTTTTGGACCCTATATTATGTTAGGTGAACCTACCTATGGTTTTCGGTCCATGGTTTTGGACGTGATGGTTTTTGGTCCATGGTATTGGGTGCTTCAGCATGTATAAATATGTATTGTAATATTGAAAGGAACATAATGAAAAATCAAGCTGGTAGTCCCGATTTTGGGATCCAGTGGGAAATCTCTGTGTATATGTGTTATATTGTCACATTGTTTATTTTTTGTAATTTAGAATTCGTATGCAGGTAATTTCTGTACGGGGTTAAAACCTATAGTGGAAATATGGTTGATTGGAAAGAACGCGAGCATGAGGAAATTGATGCATAGGCATTGGCAGACCAAAACTATTTGGATTCTCTGAGAAACTGTGGGTTGCTCAAATTATTCCTTACACTGGGCCTTTGGGCTCAACCTAAGCTATTGCAGTACTTGATTAGTCTTTGGGACATTGGACGGGAAGTATTTGTGATCGAGGACCAAGAGCTTGAGCTAGAGACTTCATATATATACTTCATCACCAGATTGTCCTGAAGAGGGGAACCAGTCAATCTGTATGGGTCCAGACCCATTGGGGCAAGTGTGAACATGTTATTGGCGGAACATTGCCCAGAAGCACTGAAATCAAAAAGTGGCAAGGTTGATACCATGAGTATCGATGACCTTGTGTTGAAAGCACTGCTCTTGACCATAAACAGAGTTGTTGGGGCTCAGGCATTGCATGAGTCCAATAAATCCAAATTCCAGTATGTTATAGACTACATGGCACTCACTATCTTCAATTGGGCAGAAGCCATGAAGGTAAACATGAAGCACCAGTTATCCAAATCCAAAGCAGGGAACTTGAAATAGTTTGGATATGGTTCTATGTTGGTGACCTTCTTTCTGTAGCAAATCCCACTATTTCACCATCAGCTGGTGGGGGTGAACCCCCCATTGCCATGAGACCCACAAATGGTCCGATGGAGTGAACTAATGCCTAGAACCGGCAGGCCTAACATATGTCATACAAGCCCGCATTATTTTTTTGGTTGAGGTGTCCGTTGATCGTGGTAGAGTATTGGCCATATAGTGGTACTAACTTCCATGGCGATCTTAATATGCCACTCCTAGAGGGAGAATATTTTGATGATGGAGATAAGCAAAACAATTTTAATTTTATTGCTTTTTAAATATATGTATTCGTGACATTTTTGTAATTTCAAATGTAGGACCAGAGAAACCAACCGAGATGTCCTCGATCGTTAGACGTGTTGCTCAGTAGTTTGAGATCACTCCTTATCAGGAAGGAGTTGATAACAAGGAGGAGATTGCATGGAACCTTGAGGGACTGACCAGGGGTATCCCAAAGTATGCTCGAGTGGGTGACATCCCACACTAGTATCAGCAGCACACAGTAGGAGTGTCAGATTGGATCCGTCGTTTACTGACTCAAGTAGTATGAGCAATGATGTGCTCTCATGATCACCATGCCGAGTAGTCCATAGTTTATCATTTACAGTTTTGAGCCTTGCGAGACAAGGATGTACCTGAACACATATATTATTTTTGGGCTTTTAATGTATGACACTCAAACATTATCGACATATAAATATGTTATATTTCATGCTTACTATGATGCAATGTTTTTTTTTTCACATGTTGCGCAAATGTCTGTCTAACACATAATTAGCTAATGCATCTGTCAATGTATTCATATGCCTAGGAATATGATGATATGTGATGTAATCAAAATTTCTTTCTAATAGACAAATATGAAAATACATTCTTAATATGTGAGGGTTTCTGACAAAATATTTCCTATTGAGCTAAAGAACAACAAGCTATGAATCAAGGTTAACAACCATTTCCCGAATGTTAAGAGCCATAGCTTCCAACAAGAGTTCGATAACTGAGTTAGACTCGGCAATGTTATTAGTTGTTTGACCCAAACAAATACCTTGAAGATCAATCAACTCACCATTATGGGAATAGATAGCCCATGCCACGGAAGATATATTTCAGGTACTATGGCAAGCACCATCAACGAAACCGACGTAAGGAGTCATAGACATCTACAAAGCAGGGGAAGACATAATAAGCAGGAAAACTGCTTGAAAAAACACACCAAAACAAACTTGCACAAAATTGAATAACACACTTATGTACAAAAGTAGCCATGCAAGATGACTCAGGCATAGTACTTCTTGAGATACAACCCATTGCGGGGCTTGTCTAAGGGGTTTCCCTCATAATCAATCAGCTCATAGGCCCCTTTTTGTAACATGCGTTTGACAATATAGGGCCCATGCCACATGGGTTTGAATTTACCTGCCCCCAGCTTATCATTTTCTTCGTCTTATAGAAGGACCAAATCACCCTCAAGTAAAGAACGAGGAGAAATTAACTAATCAAAATGGGACTTAACCCGCTTTTTTTGTGCTTCAATGACTAAAGCAGTGAGATGGCAGGTTTCATCCATTCGTTCCAAATACAAGAAACACTCTTCTTGAGGCGAGGTTTCGGGGAATAGTTTGATAACCAATCTAAGTGAGGTAATTTCACAATGAATCGGTAAAGTTGCTTCTAGACCATAGACGAGCTGGAAAGGTGTGAATCCAGTCGTGTCTTTGGTCAAGGTTTGGTAAGCCCATAGAGCTTAAAAAAGCATGAGATGCCAATTTTATTTGTGCATCACAATGGCGCGATGAAGCATCATAACTAAGACCTTGTTTACACCTTCAACTTGGTCATTGACCTGAGGGTAATATGGGGTTGAACCATCGTGATGCAAGCCCAACATAGAAGTCAGCGCATCCATCATGTAATCACAAAAATGGGAGCCATGGTCGGTGACAATGGCTTGAGGCACTCCAAACCTAGAAATAATGTGATTGAATAGAAATTGCACCGCCATTTTACCAACAGTTGAATATGTAGCCATTGCTTTGGCCCATTTGGTGAAATAATCCACAACAACGATAATATAACCATGTCCACCGGTCAAACGAGGGTTACATGTCATATAATCGATGCCCCATTTGGAAAAGGGACCAATGGTAATAATGAGGTGAAGGAGAGCAAGTGGGGCATGCATTTTTCGCTAATAAATTTGGCACTCATGAAATTTGCGAACAGCAAGGATGAAATCCTGAAAGATGGAGGGAAAGAAGTAACCATCACGAAGTATCTTTTGAGCAGTGGCATAGCCAAACAAATTACCATCACATGCGCTAGAATTACATTCATTCAAGACTCTTTCAGCCTTCTCAAGAGTCAAACATTAGCGAAGAATTGAATCAACACCAACACCAATTTGTGGAGTAGGTAAATCTCCTCTATGGACTGAGGTGATCCCTCTAGCCCTAGAGTGGGTCTAGCCGCAAACATAACAACCTAATGAAAACTTCCTTAAACTATAATTGAATAAGAGGGCCTACCTCTTAGAACGCTACTCCGCTTGATGATGACCTTGCTCCTTTGCTCCAGCGTCCTTTGAGTTCTTCTCCTTCAAATATCTGAAACAAATACACAAGAGATAAAAGAAAATGTAATAGCATACAATCCATTAAATTTACTTAAAAGGTCAAGGAATCGTAAGCCATCAAATGTAATATGACACTCAATGTAGGAAATAAATCATTAGTCGTATTGATATAAAGCTTAGAAAGAGATACAACCAAAGCCTTGCCGTTGCGGGTCTACTCTGACGTATTTGGGTTCCAACACTACTTCTAGAATCTCATGGTTAGCCTCAACAATGGAAGTTTAATGCTTCTTCCCTTTAGTTCCAAACCAAACCAAACACACTATTCTACCTTTACACACATAAAATAGAAGGCAAAAAGCTATAGATATCTTGCTGGTTATTTAAGCTCCAAAAAGACTAGTTCAGCTTGGAAAAGGAGGAGTTTATATAGCTTTGATGGAGGGGAGACGGTTCGTCTTAATATGGGAGAGGGCTTATCTCTTTGGTTTGTTCCATCTTTATAGGGGAAAGGAGCCCATACTAACTTCCTCGGCTCTATCCATCCCAACCATTTACCAGACTTCTATTCCACAAAACTTCTAGAGTTGGAAGCTTCAACTCCATTTTTTAAAAACTTACTAAAAGAGGATCGGTGTGAGAAGGAAGGGCTCACTTTTGTTGTACAATGCTAGGTCTGGTTTCAAACCCTACAAATCAGCATGGGGAATGAACTGATCACTAGCGCCAGTTTTGAAAACTAGGATTGAAGGAAGATTCTTGGGAAATGATGCAAGAGGGGAATCTTCTGCTCCTGAATAGGGATGTAAAGGCATGCTCTTCATGATGGGAAAGCATATAGAGTTCATAGTAGAATTCTTCTAGGATTGAGGAATGGGAGTATATGGACAGTGACAAAATGTTGTGTAACACATAGCCACAGCCATGGTCTCCAAGAAGGGTTCCTCTAGGCCACAGAAGTAGGTGGATATGGTCATGGAAGAATACAGGGACATCTTCTCCTCACCCACAAGAGTACCCTTGCATTGTCAGGTCAAGCATTTAATTGATCTAACTCCTGGAGTACCTCTACCAAATAGGCTTATATATCATCACTCTATTCTAGAAAATGAAAAGATCAAGCAACAAATCTAGGAGTTATTGCAAAAAGGGAACATTCGACCAAGTTCCTCACCTTGTGGGAGCCTAATTGTGCTTGTACAGAAGAAGGATGGGACCTGGAGGCTCTGAATTGATTATCGGGCACTAAACAAAATCACTATCAGGAACAGGTATGCAATCCCATATATTAATGACCTACTGGACCAACTCAAGGGGGCCAAGTATTTCAGTAAAATAGATCTGAAGTCTGGTTATCACCATGTTCCAATAGAGCTGATAGATGTATAGAAGACTGCCTTTAAATCAAAGGAAGGCCTTTTTGAATGGTTGGTTATTCCCTTTAGGTTGACAAATGCCCTTGCTGCTTTTATGATGCTAACAAATGACATCTTGCGGCCCTTCACGAACTTGTTCATAGTAGTTTATCTGGACAACATCCTCATCTTCAGTAAGAGTTGAGAAGAATACTTGCAACACATTCAATAGGTCCTTCAAACCCTTCGGCAGCACAAATTGTGTGCCAACATGGAGAAATGCACCTTTGGCATGAGCCAGGTCCAATACTCGAGTTACAACATAGATGAGCATGGCGTGCATGTAGACTTAGCCAAGATCCAAGTCATTCGGGATGGCCAACCCTGACCACTCTAATGGAGCTTCGCATCTTTTTCAACCTTGCAAATTTCTATCATAGGTTCATGTTGGGATTATCCCATATCACGTGGCCTTTGAGTCAAACTACTAAGGGCAAGGTGAAAGAAAAGTTTTCCTAGTTCGAGTCCCAATAGAAGGCATCCGTTAAGTTGAAGCACCACCTCTGATTTGCACTGGTACTCACACTACCAAACCTGTGGCAACCATTTGAAATCAAGAAAGATGCCTTAGACTATGTTATTGGTGTAGCCATCACCTAGCATGAGCATCCAATGGCCTATCAAAATGAGACACTTTCAAATACAATTCGGAAGTACCCCACCTATTATAAAGAGATGTATTCCATCATGTAGGCTTGCCGAAAATGGAAGCACTACATTCTGGGGAAAGAGACATTCATCCACACCGATAACCAATCCCTTCAGTTTATACAGACACAAGAGAAGTTGCAGAATGATCACCATTAGAAGTGGTCGACATATTTTCAACAATTCCACCTAAAAATTAAATACAAAAAGGGTAGCACCAATCATGTTGCACACTGCCTCAGCTAGCCCCCAGTTGTAGCACTAACTATTTTTCTCAACTCTTGTGGTCACGAGATCTCTGGATGGCCACACCTATACAAAAATTATCCAAATTTCACCTCGACATACTAGATGCTAGTAACTAGAAAGCAAGTTCCTAATTTCCACCTCCAGGATGCATTATTATGCTATCAGCGCCACCTTTGTGTTCCTTGAAGCAAGCGTGCCAAGCTTATTTGGGAGGCGCACTACAATTGGGTAGCGGGATAGTTTAGTGTGGAGAAAACTATGGATGTACTTCAAAAGTACTTTTATTGTCCCAAACTTCGACTAGATGTTGGGAAATATATCAGATCATGCAATGCCTGCACAATCGCCAAGGAAACCATCAAGAACCAAGGTCTGTACACTCCTCTACCTAATCCTAGCCAGCCACAAGAATCCATCTCCATGGACTATATGTCTGGATTCCCTTCTACCAAGCATGGTAATGACTATTTATTTGTGGTCATGGAGAGATTTTCTAAGATATTGGAGGCCTACAAGAAGAGTATCACAATAGAGGACACTCCCAAACTCTTCTTTGAACAAGTATGGGTACATTTTTGGATCTTGCATACCATTATATCAGATCGAGATAGTAGGTTCCTAAGCACATTCTGGTCAAGCCTCTAGACACTATTGGATACCAAGGTCACCAAATTAGCTGCATTCCATCTCCAAACTGATGGCCAGACAAATGTCATCAATAGGATGATAGTGCACATTCTCCACATGTAAAACTCCAAGCATCCTCAAACCTAGGATGAGAGTCCTCCATATGTGCAGCACAGTCATAATATAGCTCTCCATAGCTCAAATAGTCGCAGACCCTTTCAAGTGGGCCTAGGATTTCAACCATTGTGTCTTATTGATGTTTCCATGCCTCATGCGACTAAGCAGACATAATCCACACATGTACTGTACAAGAATAATAAAGTGACCAAATATATTAAACTCATCCAACACATTTGTCAGCAGGTTCATGACATCTTGGAGAAGTCAAATACCAAGTATAAGCAGAGACATGATCAACATCAGGTTCCACACAAGTTTCAAGTGGGTGACAAAGTATTGTTTCATTTTAAAAAAGAATGCCTTACCGGAGCCCATTGGAAGCTCAGACCACTTCGATATGGTCCTTACACCATTACCAAGGTGTAGAAATTATGACTGTAGATTAACCTGATAATGCAATATAACTAAAGTAATATATCTTAATCTACTTCTACAATCAATTAGCGGAAGCTTAAAAGATTTGAGCAAGATCAAGCGGAACACATATAACCAAAGAAGAATCAAAGCACATGAAACACAGAAGAATACTCATGGGAAAGCATCGGCTAAAAACCCCACTATCTGTATTATCATACAAGGTGGAAATATATCAGAATTACACAAAGCCTTAGCTCTCACAGATAGCCAGCTCTCAGTACAATCCTCTTGGATGCTCACAGGCAAACAAGACTTCTCACAAACCTTCTCCTTTGCCATCCAAGCCTTGTATTTCCTTGAATTGTTTCTCTTGGGTGATCTTCCTGTTACCAAGTGTAACATTGATCACTCACACTGATCTCACACCCTGTAAAACTGGGCAATCCTCAAGGAAACTTGTTCCTTCTGCATGGATGAGTTTTCTTTATAGGAAAACTCATGCAATTGATAGTAACCTATCCTTGACATTTAGTTCAACTCGGTATTTCTCTAAATAAGAATGCATGAGTTACTAATGAGAGAATCTTCAGTTATCTGGAGTACACTAGTTGGATGCATGCATGCATTATCTGACTAAACTCACAATTAGTTCCTCAAACAGTTTGGAACTAATTTAACTGGAATTAACTTAGTAAACTGAGCTAACTAATTACGACTCAAATATAACTCAATCTTATCTCCTTAATTAAGGGATAATCTCCTTAATTTAAGGGATAACTGTTGCATGACTTCACAAAGACTTCTAGCTTGAATTTCTCCAACTAATTAACTCAATATGAATTATTTAACTATTTTTCAAGCAACTAGTGAGACTAAATTCGAATTTTAATTTAGGGACAAATTAAAAATTGAATATTTTGGATTCTATTTTTATCATTTCTTGTTTCTATTTTCAAAACTCCCTCTCAACAAGAAATGAATTCAACTCGATCCCGATCCTAAACCTTTGGAATGTTCTGCATGCAACACTTCTCTCTAGTGTTGTTGCTCCAGCAACTCTAAAAACAAAAAAAACATCCAACCTGAATTAGTATGATGCATTTGTCATCAAATTCTCTGACTGTTATTGCCTCTGTCAACTAAAAACTTTGCACTTCTGCTGACTCTACCTTTCTACACTATTGTCATTCCTTCTCTGTGCTCTTTAGTATCTGACTGCTCTAACCTCTGTCACTTTGATCTCTGACTACATCAATCCCACTCATTCCTCCCACTACTCTGTACTTTGGGCTCCCGTAGCAAGGTATGGTCCATGAGATAAAACCTCCCAATTGACCCTGCTCAATTTCAGCCTTCTTGGGACTATCACTTCACATTGCCCCACGTCACAGCTGGAGGTATGCTTGCATGTGATCCCTCTACCCACTTCTCCAATTGTGGCTCCTTCACAATTATCTGAGACTTCTTCTGGGGCTGCATGTTGAGATGTAATTTACTCTCCCTCTCAACCACCAAGTCTCTAACATTTGCCTTGCTCCTCAAGGCTTTGCATGCATCTTGAACCTCAAGAGCATACAGGTTCTTAACTCGTGAACCGATATGTTTCACCTGTCCTGTGGTGATGTGTCTAAGGAAAACCTTTCCCTTACTGAAGACAACATCGTAGCATTTGTCCTCCAACATCGCAATCGATATCAAATTCTTCTTTCGTCCAGGCACATACTTCACATCTATCAAGGTGATAAGAGCTCCATGCTCCCTCTGAAAAGCAACTGTGCCACTCTTGAAACACTATACCTTTCATCGTCACCCATCTAATTGTGCATCTTCAGGCCATTCTCCTCCAAGGCATTGAATAAACTTTTATTGCTAGTCATGTGGAATGAGGCTCCATTATCAATATACCAGACACAACCCATCATCGATGACACCATGCATGTGATGAGGTTAAAGTCCATTTCAAACTGAGAGGCTAATGCCTCACCTTTCGATCCTACGGAGGATCCCTTCTTGGACTTCTTCGATGGGAAATTAGTCACATAATGTCCCACCTCGTGACAATTAAAGCATCTCACTTTAGACTTGTCACCCTTCTTCCCTCCATGAGAAGAATTTGATTTGGAATGGGAATCCTTCCCCTTCCCTTTCCTTATCTTACTTGCTAAGGCCATATTTTCTTCATCATCCTCCTTGGATGAAGAACCATCTTGATTTCTCCTCCTAATCTCCTCCTGCATGAGATTCGACCACAGTCGTTCCCAATCCAACAATTTCTCCCTTCCATTCACAGAGTCCTAGTAGCTATTCCAGCTCTTTGGAAGGCAAAGGAGAGTGAGGCTCACCATATCATCATTGGCAGTAGTTATTCCCACATTACCAAGCTCATCTTTGCAAGTGGTGAGCTTGTTCAGATATGTGGAAATAGTATCACTATTCTCCATCTTGATTCTTCGAAGCTTATGCTTGAGCGCAAAATTTCCTCTGGTCGATACTATTTTGGTAGAGGTCCTTCAATGTCTTCCACATTGAATATGGAGTATCCTTCCCATGGAGACTCGAGACAATATGGTCTCGAACTCCCTCAAGGATAATCCATCTCGCCCTCGCCACACACTTCTTCCACTCAGCCAACTCTTGTGCCTTAGTTGAACCTGGCTTTGGGATTTCTTGATCATTGAAATCCTTCAAGTGGTTGTATTCTAATATAGCCTCCATGCTATGTAATTCTAGCTACCATCCAAGGCATACTCGAGTCTCAAGCCATAGAACACCATTGACCAACCTTGAAGTATGATAAGAATTCGATTTTTCACCTGCAACCTCGAACTTCAAACTTCGAATTCTATTCTCAGTATAATGTTCATAGCTCTGATAACCTTTTCTCTAATACCATGTAGAAATTTTGGCTATAGATTAACGTGATAATGCAATATAACTAAGGAAATATACTTTAATCTACTTCTACAATCAATTAGTAGAAGCTTACAATATTTGAGCAAGATCAAGCGGAACACATATAACCAGAGAAGAATCAAAGCACATGAAACATAGAAGAATACTCAGGGGAGCCTCAGCTAAAAACCCCACTATCTATATTATCATACAAGGTGGAAATATATTATAATTACACAAAGCCTTAGCTCTCACAGCTAGAAAACTCTTAGTACAATCCTCCTGGATGCTCACAGGAAAATAAGGCTTCTCACAAACCTTCTCCTCTACCCTCCAAGCCTCCTATTTCCTTGCGTTGTTTATCCTGGCTGATCCTTCTGTTACCAAGTGTAACACTGATCTCACACCCTGTAAAACTACGCAATCCTTGAGGAACCTTGTTCCTTCTGCATGGATGAGTTTCCTTTATAGGAAAACTCATGCAACTGATAGTAACATGTCCTTGACATTTAGTTCAACTAGGTCTTTCTCTGAATAGACATGCATGAGTTACTGATGAGAGAATCTTCAGTTATCTGGAGTACACTAGTTGGATGCATGCATGCATTAACTGACTAAACTCACAATTAGTTCCTCAAATAGTTTGGAACTAATTTAACTAGACTTAACTCAGTAAATTGAGCTAACTAATTACAACTCAAATATAACTCAATCTTATCTCCTTAATTAAGGGATAATCTTCTTAATTTAAGGGATAACTATTGCATGACATCACAAAGACTTCTAGCTTGAATTTATCCAACTAATTAACTCAAGATGAATTAATTAATTATTTTTCAAGCAGCTAGTGAGACTAAATTCGAATTTTAATTCACAATTTTAATTCAAGGAAAAATTAAAATTGGAATATTTTGGATTCTAGTTTTATATTTCTTGCTTCTATTTTCAACATAAGGTTGTGGAAGACAATTATTTTGAGCTCAACATTCCCCCATTCCTTAGCCTACACCCAGTGTTCAATGTGGACTGCCTTCGAACATACTTCCCACCATTGTTGAACACATGAGACATTGCAAAAAAGCTCGCACCAACCGAGTTAAACCTAGACTGCGTGGAACAGACCACAACTGATCAGATTATGGACACATAGGTCAAGAACACTCACCATCAAAAGATCCAACTATATCGGGTTGTCAATCTTGGCCAACTCCTACACCAAGCCAAATGGCTCACCAGGGGGAGGTTCAATAGAAGTTTCCTCACCTCATGGAGGCTCTGCACGCAATGGGGACCATTGCTTCCTAAGGGGGGAGGAATGATCCAGGTGGATATTTGTGACCAACCACCTATCCCACCTAGATCTCCAGTCAGTTTCTTTTGTTTCCTTGTTTATTTCAGCATTTATTATTTTTAGCAGTTTTTTGGGTCCTGAACTTTCGAAGCAGTTTTGACCCCCTAAACGTTATTTTTTTGAGGTCCACTACAAGCCCATTATTGTTAGTAAGGTAATGTTGTAATACCCATAGTACTTAGGTATATCTTTCTAACAAGGTATCGTACGCACCAAACGAAGATAATATGATCAAGTTATGATCTCGGGAAGTTGGCTGCCCAATTGACCCCAATGGGTCCCACAAACTCTTGGTGTTACATCTCCTAGGGTTAGGGTTTTGGTTGTTTAGGTTTTTTACATGTTTTTAAATAATAAATAGGCCCTTGAGCCTCATTGTAACACATTTCAGAGGCATGTAGCCACCACATCTCTTCTTAGAGATAAGCTACCATCCCCCGACCTAGTCTTATTTCCATTCTATTTGTAAGCATATTTCAGTATTTGATATTAATGAAACAAAGTGTTATTTATGATGCATCTTTGTATTTATTGTTATATCTATAATTTTTTGATTTCCTATTTAAATCCAGATCGTGACCTTTGTTTGGCCATCCGTTTGGGAGTGGAAAGTCGTGGACTTAGTAAGTTTGGTATCCAGCATTAACCAAAGACTTGACCAAAATTCACTTAGGAATATGTTGTCCCGATCTGAGATAATGGACTATAGGATCCCAAAGTTTACCCACTCTTGATAAAAGAAGATCTTAGTAGTGGCCTCCACTATGATACTCTTCTTGAAGGTTGCCATAATGGTCATCTTAGAGGATTTTTCAACGACTACGAAATGCAGTCATTGTCATGCTTAGTAGAAGGAAGGCCTGACATATAATCCAAGGAGATCAATTTATAAGGTCGAATGGAGTAGGCAGAGGAGTATATAGGCCTTTCTTCTTGATGATTGGTTTGGAAATGGCGAAATCAGTGCAGGATCTAATGTTCTTCCCAACATCCCAATGAAGGTTTGACTAATAGAAATACTTCTACAATATTGTGCCTCCCAACATCCCAACAACCCAACTGTAGTGCGCCTCCCAAATAATCTTGGTACACATGCTTGAAGTTACAAAGATGTGTCCCAGGTGGCATAAAAGTGCATATTGGAGGTGAAAATTTGGAAATTTCTTACCTTCCAAGAGTGTCTATTATGTGCTGCCGAATTATGGAACGCTCTTATAAAGATGTGGCCACCCCAAAGTCTCGTGCCCACAGGAGTTGAGCACAGTGATCAACACCATGACTAGTGGTCGGTTGAGTGTTGGGTTGTGTTATATTCTTTCCACATAGTTAACAGGGGGTTTGAGGGGTACCCGTAACCCCACTTTATGGGGTCCGGGGCAGCGCCACAGAAAATTTTGGTTTTGGACCCT
>APFE030152900.1:31496-54727 GCA_000404065.3 Pinus taeda
GCTCAGGGTAGTGAATAACTAAATCCTGAAGCTATCCTTTTTCTTTACTGTCTAGAGTTTTAAACACAGAGGAAACATGAGAGACAGGAAATATGAACAACATATGGAATAACTGAAACATTCATAACATAATGAGCCATTAGAAAACTTATTGAGTCATGTAATGAACAGGAATCCTGCAACTTCAAGCCACACACCATCAAGAGACCAAGAGAGAACACCTCATTGAAGAAATCCCACTGCCTTTGTATTAAACTGTCTGTGGAATTTACAATATCAGAGTAACAGAGAATATCTTCGAAAAGACCAATCTTACATCCGGAGTCCAACCCTTCTTAAACAAAATGAAGGGCAATATATAGAAGTTTGTTACAAAATATCTCAGGCATGAGTCATCTGAGCGGAAAAATATCTCTTACATTGGGATAGAGAAAGTAGATGAGAAGTTATTACAAGTATAAATGATAGTAAAAGCCTTTAAATGTTGTCAGGATAGCTTTTGCCCTTTGGGTACTGCAGACTTTAACTGCGCTGTTCTTCATAAATGGAGCATTGAAGTGCTTTATTACTTCTGATTTTCTGTGTCCTTTTTGATTCTGCCACCTGTACAAGCTGATGCTGCTTTTGATGCCGAGTAGCTGTACTGAGTTGGCTCAGTGTCTTTATGCTGGCTGACATGGCTATGTCCACCTGTATTTGAAATTTTGACTGTGCTGCTGCAAAAAGTGTTTTCTTCTTCATCCTTGATTCAAAAGTAGCTTTACCAAGTCCTGCCAATTATCTGGATGAGGAAGCTGATGCTTCAAAATCGACCCTACGGTCTCATCAGCTTCAGTATACTTGTAAAAATCGGGAGGTTTATCAAATAAATGTGCTACCTCGTTTTTAATAAAAAACAGATTGTCTAATTTATTAAACAGAGCTTGTCCTGTTAATGGGCCTGCTGTTGATGACCCAGAAGTTTCAGAAATCTGCAAGTTTGAAAAAGTGCTTATTCTTTTGATGTACTTCTCATAAGAGAGAAGTTTTCCTGATTCTTCTAGACTGGGGAGCCCTTTATCCTGTAATGCTGTGAACCTGTTCTGGAATTTAGATATATCTGCTTGCATATCATGTACCCTTCGGTCCAGCGTTTGAATTAGGCTTTTCATCGTTGTAGTCTTCTTAATTAGGGAAATAGTCTCAGTTCTATTATCAATTCCCATCTGGATCAGCTGAGAGCTATTCCTATAATTCAGGACTTCTATCATTTTTGGGGCAAGGTCTGCCATATTGCCTAGCTCATTTCTTGCTCTGTATAATTCTTTCTTTGCCTTGCCAATGAGCCCTATCTGTTCATACATGGCAACGATGTACTCCCACTGGTTTGTGATTGCTTGTCCAATGGCAGTCCATATTACCTGCTTGATTTCTGTTGTTACTTTGTCAAAACTGAGTTGCTTTTCCAGCTCTGTGATAGTCTTTCTCAGGGCTTTTACTTCCCTTTCTTTTTCAGCCACGGTCATTTTTGATTTGTCATAACTGGCTTCCAGTTTGGCCAGTTTCTCCTTGGTGACATTTATTTCTGAGACTTGGCCCTCCAGCTCCTTGACAGCTTTCATCATTTTTTCCATGCTCAGGCTGGATTCTGCTGCTGCTGTGGCCTCCACGGTTGCTCCAGTTGCTGATGTGGCAGTGGTAGGTGCTGGAGTAGTGACAGGAGCTGCGGTTGTTTGAGCTGGAGGGGCAGATTGAATGTTTGTGGAAGCTTGAAGTGGCTGGGAGGTAGTTTCCCCTTGTTTCTCCTGAATTGCTTTCTCCAATTGTACCTCCATCTCCTTTATCCTCTGATTCATGGCCAGGAGTAATTCCATGGCTTGGTCCACCTGTTTTTCCTGAGCTAACTGTGCTGTGTCAGGATGAATAGTAGGAGGCAATTTTGCCTGCCTTCTTAATGCAGCTATGTCATCCTCCTTCTTTTTAATAAGGGCCTTGGCACCCTTTAGATCCTTTGGGTCATATCCTTGTTCAATAATTATGTCCTCCAAGGTTTTGATTCTATTGTCTTTGGCGGAGGAGGACAATCTTTCCAGATCCAGCTGTCTGTTGGTGTGCTTCAGTGATTCTTTCAGCTGATGGGCCAGCATTGCCCTATCAGCAAGTGTGGCATACACCATTTCCCCTGTTTGCTTGTGCAGCTCTATTTGGTCCATGGGGTGTATGTCTTTGGCAAAGACCTCCATATTAGTTTTGTAGTAGTCGTCTGGAGTCTTTGGGTGTGGGACTTTTGGTTTAAGATGAGTAAATATCATCTTTTCATCCTTGAAGTCAAATGCAGCCATCAATCTCTGTTTTTTGGCTGGGGTGGTGTTAAGGAACTGCTCATATAGTTGTACTCTTAGCAGCTCATGCTGGGCCTTAATCTCTATGAACCCCTCTTTAACCGTGGCTGGCTTCTGTCCCTGCTGTTTGGAGGAAGATACCTCCACTGTGTGCTGTTGGGGATCTTTAGGATGGACTGAGCTGGTGGTCGTTTCTTGGCTTACTTGTCCTTCCCTGTTTTGGCTTCCTTCCATCTCTTCAATTATTTCTATTTCAGCTTCGGGGTCTGTCCTTGGCCTCTTGGCCTCTGGTTGCTGCACTGACTCTGCAGGGGGTGTTTTCTCCTCTCTGTCCCTTTTCTTCCCTCTCTCACTGTTTAGAGGGGTCTGCAGAACTGGGTTTTGAATTTGTTCAGTTTGTAGGGGAAGAGCCTGTGTCATTTGCTGGTCCTGTGTGGTACTTGGCTGCCCTATTTCTGCTTCTTGATGCTCATCCATTTTCTCCTTTCCTTTGGCAGTTGTTGCTGAGGTTACTTGGATGTGCTGTGTGGTTGAGATGCCTTCTTCTGTCTGGATGGTCAGCTTGAAAACCTGTTGACAAGAGTCCAAGTCAAGAGTTTTTTCAAGATCTTTCACATTTTGTTCCATTAATTCTTCCTGAGTCAATTCTTCCACTATTGTCCCAGGCACCCATTCATCCTGATTTGCAAATGGTTGTACTTGTGAGAGGGGGGCATGGTTATAAGGGTGCAGCCTGAATTTGACTCTTCTTGCACTTATGAAGCCTTCTGGGTCATAAGGGACCCACCAGAAACTCTTCTTGAGTCTTAGTTGCTGCCCTAATATTTGGTCAGCTTCCTGCCACCCATCCTTTTTGTTCATTGTGAATGGGCCTAGGTTGTCCCTGAATTTCAGGTTGGCCTTCTTCTTGGCACTGTGAAAATGTGTTAGGTCTGAGTTTATCAGTTGCATATAGTACTCTAGAGCAAATAACCTCATGGGCACATACTTTGGGAGTCTGTATGGACAGAGCTCACAGCCATAAATTCTGATGACTGAGTGGTTTTGGTACAGGTACCAGTCACCGATCTTGTAGCTTCTGGATAGCTGCAAAATCTTCTGCATATCCCTGGATAATCTTGCAGGGGGAGTCCTCTTCAGCAGGCAGATGACTGGATATACAAACTGATCCACAAACTCACAATATGAGTAGGGGGAATCCTGAACCTGGTGAAAGACTGAAGACCAGAAGATCACAGACCTTCTTTCCCCTTTTGAGTCTAGCTTCCTGATTGAGCATTGGAAGCTGTCAGTCTGATAATACAAGAACAAGTGGTAAATGTATGAGGAATATTTGAATATTGCCTCTCTGTCCAGTCTAGACAACTGATCATGTATCTTGACTGCAATGTACTTGGCATAGTTGTACTTGATATCAGGGGGCTGCATGGGGCTGTATGCAGCTAGCATAACCAGCATAGCTGTGTCAACATGTTCATTGGTGGTAAACCCCAGTACAGAGGTCACCATGTCTACCAGTAGCTGGCCTACTTCATTGAAATCCTTATATGAGAAGGGGGGCGGCCCAGAGGGCTGGCAGTCTGCCTTCATGAACTTTCTTGCTAAGATCTCAATGTCTGGAGCAGAAAGTCTGGAGCCCACATCTAGCAAATACTCCACTGAGAAAGGATATAGCAGCTGGGTCTGATTGTAATTAAGCATCTGGTTAATAGAGTCTGGGGTAATGTGAAACAGGATGCTCCCAGATGGAGACTTGACAGCTCTGAGATTCTGGTCATAATTTTCTGCACATAGATGGATAATTTCTGGGAATATATTGACAGAGGGTAGAAAATTAAGCGGTAAGTTAGACTGCCATATCCCATACTGGTCACTGTTGTCTAAATGAGTATTCCTCAGCTGACAGTAGGTCTTCAGATGGCTTCTTGGTGCCACAAAGTCTGTGATAAGCGCATCCTTATCCACCAAAGGTATGGCTTCTAGCTCTCTGTTTGGTGGACTAAGGGGTAAAGTATCCATACCAGTTAACGCCTCCATAGTTTTGGGTTTATTGGCAGTTCTCAGTGTGCCTCAAAAATTGATCTTTTGGGGGTATAAAAGGCTATCACAGGTTTAACTGTTCTGGGGGGCACCCTGTCTCAATATGGCAGAGTGTTTTTAGCTGGATAGCTGGTTAATTGCAGAGGTTTTCTTATCAGAGGTGAAGGAGGATGCGATACAGCATTTCTTAACTTGTGGCTGGGCCGCGTAGCTGCCCTTTTGTCGGAAAAATTGGGCAGAGTTTCAGTTTGCTGCGGGCTTTCCCGGCAATTTCTCTGTGCAGGGTTTTGCAGAGGTCTTCACTGGTAGTTTTGCGGGCGAATAACCACAGGGTTTATTGAATTACAGAAGCAATTTGAACCGGAAACAGGTTTTACATGGATAATGAGAGGGCAAGAAGGTGCCTGCGGCGAAATACCTGTTTTAACGGCGTATGAACAGTTGCAGCGGTTGAGAAAGGTTGAATTGAGTGTGGTTGGATCAGCAATGGAGGCAGCAACAATTGTAGCGGATGACTTTGGTTTTTCGACCGTTGGAAATCAAATTCGCCCTCAGCTAAATTCCAGGTTTTTCGGCAGCAAAAGGTAAAAAACAACAGTTTTTTGCCCTTTTTATGCATTTTGGGCGAATTGGCGCCTTTTTATGATGACGTCATGCTGACGTCATGGTGGGCCCGAGGTACGGAAGGGATGACGTGGCGGGTGACGCGGATGCATAGGTGGCATGGCCATGGTGGCGGGGTAATCGGAGTCATGCGTGGGGCCGGGTGAGGTGGATGCACGGCAGAGGTCGGAAGGTGGGGTGACGTCATGCTGACGAAGGCGTGACGTCAGCATGAGGGGGAGGGTGGTAAGCGGTCTCCCCGGCAGGCCCTCTGGCGGTAAGTGGTTTGGAGGGGGGGGGCAGCGAACACATCCCGCGCCTGACGCGTGGCAGGGGTACGGCAGCAATACCGCCCATCCCCCGGCCGCAAAAGATCGGGCAAGTTCTGAGGCGGATCAACCGCCCACCGTTGGATGGCGGAGCGGGAGATCGGACGGCTGGCGGAGATCAGGACGTGCCGTAGGGTTAGTGCGGTAGGACCCGCTCATTGATTTGATGCCTTTTTTAATTAAAAATGCGCGCGGGGAGGTAGACTATAGTTTTTTGGGTTTTTGAAGGTTTATTCGCCCGCGTGCATTTAATCAAATTTCCAGTTTTGACTTTAGAGAATGGGTTTTTTGGGCGGAGAAAAGGAAAAATGGGTTTTTTGGGACGGGGAAACTTCAGGATTTAATTTTTTAGCCAACAGGGTCATGGGTAGGGATGGCTTTTCACAGGAATTTCTTTGCAGATGAGGGTTTAGAACACCACTATCACTTGAAATGAGAGGGGGAGCCTGGGAGGTTCATTAAAATAACCAGGTGCCATTTGGATTTCTTTTAGACAGACCATATGGCTATAGCACCAGGGGGAATATTTACAAACATTTTGGGGTTTATACACCATGGTGTTTATAATAATAGGGATAGTGGGGTATAGGGAGCTAGAATAGTAGAGTTAGCTGTTAGCATGGAGAAATTCATGAGTAGGAGCTAGATGAACCAGGTTTTGTTTGCAAATGGCTTGAACTTAGGAGTAGTTCAAAATGAAAAGATTCTTGCACAAGAAATGTGGCTTCTCAAGGGTATAAGAATGTAAAACATATGATTTCTCATACTCTGTGCAACTTTGGGGAAAGGGAGTTAGTAATGATTGTTTTACAAATGAGAACCAGGGGAGTTAGTCATGCTTCATAGTGCTGCTCTTCCTGTATACATTTCAGCAACTTTGATTTTGAAAGAGACACCATTTCTGCAACCCCATCTACCTACCCAACTAGCTTCCCTAGCATTTTTTGTTCCTTCTTGGAGGGTGCTCTTGGACTTGCAAACCCTTTGAATGCCTTTTCTTTTCATTGGCTTTTGCTTGGATCTGCTATCTAACACTACCCTTATTTCTTCCAAGGCCCCAGATTAAACAGTTGGGAACCTTTGTTTCTCTACCTAGCTACCTGATCTGCCAAGATTAAACAGTTTGGACAGATATCATTCTCTATACTACAACATAGAAATTGAAAACATGGCATGATCCAGATTACACTGTTGGACCACCCACCCAAAATTGAATTCTTATGAAAACTAATATAGACACTGCCTTCTTAGGAAAATATGAGATCTTTGCATTTGCCAAAGCAGAGCATATTTGGACCTCTGACATCTAATCATGAAAAATGAAACCTATTGGTATAGGTATCCAACAGGATGCAGTGGGAAATCTCTGTGTATACGTGTTTTATGTGTTATGCTCTCGCATTTTTATTTTTCCTGTGATTTAGAATTCGTATGCAGGTAATATTTGTACGGGGTTAAAACCTACATTGAGGTAGTCTACAATAGTATTGGTGTTTCCCTTCTTGTACTTAATTTTCAAATGGAACTGTTGCTAGTATGTGGACCATTTCTTATAGAAAATTGTTCTGCAACTTCCCTTGTGTCTGTATGAACTATAGGGGTTGTTGGTCTGTGTGGATGACCATTCCCTTCCCCATAATGTTATGCTTCCATTGACAGTAGGCCTACACAATGGAATACATTTCTTTTTCATAGGTGGGATGCTTTCGAACTGTGTCTGAAAGTGTCTCACTGTGGTAAGCCATTGGATGCCCCTGTTGAGTAAGAACTACACCAATAGAATAGTTGGAGGCATCTATCTCAATCTAAGTGGTTGTTGCAGGTTTGGTAATGTGAGCTCTGGTGCAGAGCAGAGGCGATCCTTCAACTCAAAAAATGCCTGTTATTTGGTTTCATACTAAAAGAATGTTTCTTGTTTTCTACCCTTGGTGACTTGACTCAAAGGCCAAGTGATAAAACCCCAACACGAACCTACGATAGAAATTGGCAAGACCCAGAAAGCTATAGAGCTCTATTAGGGTGTTTGGAGTTGGCCAATCCCGAATGAATTGTATCTTGGTTGGGTCCACATGTACACTCTGTTCATCAATTATGTACCCTAAATATTGAACCTAGATCATGCCAAAGTGCATTTCTCCAAATTGGAACATAACTTATGTTGTTGCATGGTTTGGAGGACCTCTTGAATATGGTGGAGGTGCTCTTCCAAACTCTATTTGAAGATCAAGATGTCATCTAAATACACCACCACAAATGCATTGGTGAAGGGCCTCAAGATTTCATCCATCAATTTCATGAAGGTTGCGGGGACATTTGTCAACTTGAAAGGCATGACCAACAATTCAAAAAGGCCCTCCTTGTATTTGAAGGTAGTCTTCCACACATCGGAGGGTTCAATTGGAACCTGGTGATACTCAGACTTCAAGTTAATCTTGTTAAGATATTTGGCCCCCTTGACCTGGTCTAGAAGGTCATTAATCCCTGGGATTGGGTACCCATTCCGAACAGTGATATTTTTTACCACCCGATAGGCAATACAAAGTTTCCAGGTCCCATCCTTCTTCTGTACCAATACAATCAGGCTCCCACAAGGTGATGTGCTTGGCTTGATGTGCCCTTTCCACAACAGCTCCTGAATCTACCTCTTGATCTCATTATTCTACAAAACAAAGCATCGATAGATCATTCCATTGGGTAGCGGTGCACCCAGGGTCAGATCAATGGAGTGCTTGACTTGACAATGTAGAGGTACCCACGTAGGTGAGGCGAAAATGTCCTTGTACTCCTCCAAAAACTTTTCCATTTGTTGTTGTTGTGCAAGGGAGCCCTATATGGAAGTCGCAGCCACAATCTTCTTCTTTCCCTGAGGGTGAACCATAAGGAAATCAAATTTCCTATTCTGTGAAATGATCTTACTACATTGATTTGTAGTGATCAAAGAGACGACGGTACGCGGGGCTACCTCTGGTATCATGTACAACTTATTTCCCAAAGTAATAATCACATAGCAAGGTCTAGACTCAGATACAACATGTCACTTCCACAAGTATGTTTTTCCTAATAAGACATCATAAACTTCAAGAGGAGAAACATCACACAATACCTCATCCATGAAGGGCTTGATGTTGTAGGAAAGGAGCCACTGTTGGCTGACGCGAAGATATCGTCCTTGGTGAAGCCACCTAATGGTGTTTTATTATGGATGTGTTATAGTCGGTAGGCCCAGCCGCTTCACAACCTTTGCTAAAATTAGGTTCTTTTGGCTCTCACTGTCAACAATGAATTGCAGTGGAGAACCCTTCACCCACATCTGTGAGTGGAAGACTTTTTCCCCCTCCTCTAGATCTTCAGGCTCATTCTTCTAGATCTTGGTGGTGGCCACGGTGGCACTAGGCTCCACATCAATGACCTTCTTCCCTTTGTCATTCCCCTTGTCAGGTTCTGACACAAAGTTGGAACATGCGTCTAATTCAAAATGCTTCATCTTGGCCACTAGTGACTTTTTGGCTCAACACTCACTTGTGTTGTGAGTGGAGTGCTTATGGAACTCACACCACTTTCCCGTGTCCTTTGTCTTCATGGAATTTTTCTTTTCTTGCGGCTTCGGTAGGTTGTGGTGCATCACCCCGCTTTGGCTTTATCCTTTGCTCTGCAGTTTGGGGGCACACCTTTCCCTTTCTTTAGATTCATAGATACAAAGTCTCACTTCTTTTGTTTAAACTTATTATCAATATTGACAGCATATCAGTTTGTCATACCAAGCGAGGAGATGTCCAGGAACTCGGTCTAATACTAGATGTAGCTATGTAGACATCTGTGATACTTGAGTACCAAATGTTGCTCATAATCCTTGATACCCAACTTTGTGCAAAGGGTATGAAAAACATTGGTAAACTTTGGCACTTCTTGGTCCCTTCCCTATCGCATCAAGGTCCACTTTATGTATTTATCCTCATAGCTCCCTAAAGAGTACTACAGCTCCTTTATGACATCCCAGAATGAATTCCAAGTGGGTGCGGCTAAAAATAGTGAAGGTGTACATTTGTCCTTCTTCTCATAGTAGTTTTTCCACTAGATCTTAATGTGGGGGGTAGCTTTGAGAAGTGCAAAAGTATTTTTTTCCCGGCTAGAAAATCAGGAACATAGAAATATCCTTATAGTAGATTTAACCATTTATATATGGCATCCACATCTATATGACCTTAAAAAAGGGTGATGTCAAATTTAACTTGTACCTTGAAGGGTGTGGCGCTTCCAGAGTGGTTTTTGGAAGGTGATGCGTCACCTTTGGGTAGCCACTAAAGGATCTTGGCAAAATTGTCCATCATTGCATTCCTCTATCGCTCGAGGGCTTCTTGGAGAAATATTTTGAAAGGATCTCCTGCCCCCTCGTCTTTCTTCTCTTCCGCAATGGAAGGCCATCAGGGTTTGCGAGGTTGGTCTTTCAAAGATTCGACCAATTCGATCCCTAACTCCTTATATCCCAACCACGTTGGGGACATGCATAGAAAAATAGAGAAAGGGTAGACCACTCTAACACCACTGATCTGAAATTAACCAGGAACACAATAAATTATAGAAATAACCATAGATATAAAGATGCAGTAGAAATAACATTTCATTTCATTAATATAATATTGAAACAAGCTTACAAACATAATGGAAATATACTACCTCAAGCGATGGTAGCTTATCTCTGAGAAGAGATGTGGCAGCTACATGCCTCTAAATTGTGTTAAAATGAGGCTCAAGGGCCTATTTATTATTGAAAAATAAGGGAAAACCCTAAACAACCAAAACCCTAACCGCAAGAAATGGAACTCCAAGAGTTTGTGGGCCCTATTGGGGTTAGTTGGGCAGTTAACTTCCCAGGGTCGTAATTTGGCCATATTATCTCTGTTTGGAATGCACGATACCTTGTTGGAAATATCTCTCCGAGTAATACTGGATTTGCAGCAAGCCCATATTTATGGCCATGGATTTGCTGCAGGTCAAAAAAATGTTGTTTAGAGGGTCAAAACTGCTCCAGAAGTTCAAGACCCTGAAAACTCCTAAAAATAATAAATGCTACAATAAACAAGGAAATAGATGAAATTGGCTAGAGGCCTAGGTGGAATAGGTGGGTGGCCACCAATATCCACCTAGATCAGAACATGACACTAACATGAAAGATAAATACACAATCAAGATAATAAGAATCAGAGCATGCTTGAACTGCTTCATAGCAACATTCTGGTATCCTTTCTATCTCTCTTTCAATTTTTTCCCCTTGTCCATCTTTTATATCCCTGCACTTTCTTGGACTATCACTTCTCGCTCGGATGCTTCACCCTTTTCCTCTTTCAGCTACCTCTATGTCTTAGTTGTCAATATTCATTTTTGCTCGGATATGGCTGCCTGAGTCCCAACTTATCTCGCCATGTTTACACAATTATTGGTCTTCAGTGGATCCCTTCCTCTTCTCCAACTATCTCCTCCACAACTTCCCAACGATTATCTTTGGAAAAATTTGGTCATCCTTCCAACATGTCACCATGTTTCCCAAAATGAAGGACCCAAAATTTTCCTATAGGAGAAACTACTCCTAGTTTTTGCATGAGATACTCAAATGGTTCTCAAGGAAGGAGTTTTATAAATATATCTACAAAAATTTCATTAGTGGCCACAAATTCAAGTCAAACAACATTAGCGGAAAAATGATCTCTCAATAAATGAAATTAATTGTAATATGCTTGGTCTTCGAATGCATAACAGGGTTCTTAAAGATTCTAATAGAACTAGTGTTATCACACATAATGGCAATTGGATCATTCAACTCCACCCTGATGTATTTTAACATCTTCTTCATCCAAAATATTTTGGTACAACAAGTGGCTACATCTATGTACTCTACTTCAACTATAGATAAAGAAATTGAACTTTGCTTCTTTCTTTCCTAAGGCACAAGCCAATTTCCCAAGAAAAGCATTGTTCCACTGGTACTTTTCCTGTCATCAATGTTGCCAACCCAATCGATATCTTTATAATATTTTAAATTAAAATATTTACCTTTTTCATACTAGAGGCCAAAGTATATTATGGCTTGCAATTATCTGAAAATTATTATTACTACATTGACGTGGATTTCTTTAGGATTTGCTTGAAATCTAGCCCCCAATCCTACTACTTTCATTATGTCTAGTCTTGAGAAAATTAGCTATAGTAAGCTTCCTATCATAAACCTATAGGTGGTCTAATTTACTAGCAAAGATTCAGCTTCTTTACTTAGCTTATACCTAGCCACCATGGGTGTGCAGACAGGTTTTCACTCTTCCTTCCCAAATTTCTTCAGTGTTTCTTTAAATATTTAGATTTGGAAATGAAGATACCTTTCTCATATTGTGTAATTTGCATCCAAAAAAGAGTGACATCTCTCCCAGTATGTACATATCAATTTTTTTTTGCATTGCCTCAGCAAACTGATGTCCCGTCTATTCCAAATCACTACCAAAAATAATGTCATCTACATACACAACAATAATTAGAAAATTATCATCCCCATATTTAATACATAAATTCTTATTAGTTGTCCGTCTCTTAAATCCTTGTTGTTGTAGATACTTATCTAGCCTTGCATACCAAGCTCTTGGAGCTTGTTTTATCCCATACAAAAATTTCCATAATCTATAAATATAATCTTCATTATCTAAGAGAAAAATCCTTCTGGTTGCTCAATGTACAGTTCCTCTTCCAACTCACTATTGAGGAATATTGACTTGACATCCATCTGATAGAATTTAAACTTCTTATGACTAGAAAATGATAGGAACATTCTAATGACTTCTAGTCTTGCTATAGGGGAAAAGGTTTATTCAAAGTCTATACCTTATTTTTGTGCATAACCTTTGTAAACCAACCTTTCTTTGTTCCTTACAACATGCCCCCCTTCATTTAGTTTATTCTTGAACACCCACTTCGTACATATAACACTCTTGTCCTTTGGTTTAGGGACAGTTTCCAAGTGTCATTTTTCTCAATCAAAACCAACTCTTCATCCATTTCCTTCACCCAAAGCTCATATTCACTTGCTTGACTGAAGTTTTTTGGCTCAATTTGAGATAACGAAGAAATATTTGCATGGTTGGGGCTACCAACGAATTTTCATCTTGTTTGGACACCAAGTCTTAGATCACCATTTATCTGGCTCTATTGATTTTTTTTCTCATAGCTATATGGGGTCTTGTGCTTTTGATTTTTTTATTCCTCATCTAATTTCTCATCTTTTTTAGGCTTTGTTGAATGGGGAAAAGATTCATTAACTCTAACATTGGTGCAATATTCAACCCTTTTTGTCCTCTTGTTGTAGCATTTGTATCCTTTTCTCTTAATTAAATATCCAAGGACAATTCCTTCATCTGCTCGAGATTCAAACTTTCCAAGGTCTTTATCATTTCTCTTGATGTAAAACTTGTTTTTGAACACCTTGACATGTTTTACAGATGTTAACCTTCCTTTCCACAACTCATAAGGAGGTTTATCATGATTAGGTTTTAGTTGTATTCTATTGGAAAAATAGACATATGTCTAAGTTTCTTCTCCTTGGAAGGTGTTTGCAACCTTCCCTTCATCCATCATTCTTTGAACATCTCTTGAATAGACCTATTCTTTATTTCTACTACCCCATTCTGTTGAGGGGTTCTTGCAATTGAGTATTGCCTCATCAAGCCATTCTTTCTATAGAATTCTTCAAACTCTTTTGAGATGAATTCTCCTCCCCTATTATATGTCAAGCATTTGATCTTAAGGTCCTCCTCATTTTCAACATGAGCCTTGAACACTTTAAACTTACTCAGAGCTTTTGGTTTTTATTTTAACAACATTATCCACGTAGCTCTAGTAAAATAATCAATGAAAATTATGAAATATCTTTCTCCTCTGGGTCTTTGTGTTCTTGTAGGACCAAAAATGTCAATATGAACCAACTCCAAAGGTTTCAAAGATGAATACTCCTTTTTTTCTAAATCAAACTCTTACTTGTTTTCCACACTGACAAGCCTTGTAGATTGGTCTCTCTAGTTTCGATAGCTTGGGAAAGCCTCTGATCACATCTATCTTGTTTTCCTTTACTAAGTTATCAAATCTTAAGTGACCCATATTTTTATACCACAAAATTGTCTCATCTATCTTGCTTAAATAACACTTTACTCTAGATTCATCAAAGACGTATACATTGTTGGGAGTAATGGTTTCTTTTCCTACCATCTTACCATTCTATTTTTTTGTATCTCGTAGTCTTTAGAGTGAAAATTCACATCATATCCATTAGAAAACATTTGGATTACACTCAGAATGTTGTGTTTAAGGCCATCCACATAGAAAACATTTTGGGCTTTGGTCTTCTCATCTAGACTAACTACACCCTTTCCTTTTATTTGTGTTGGAGCATTATTTCCAAAGGTGACACTTCCCTTTCTATTTTCTTTTAGAAATAAGAAATTACTCTTATCTCTAGTCATGTTCTTTGAACAACCACTATCCACACACCATTTTCCTTCTTGGTCAGGTGTAGACAAAGCAAGCCCACATTCTTCATTTTCTCAATCTTTTGCTTCCATTTCTTCAAATTATTTTGATGGGTTGGTTGTTATGAGGCTTGTTGTTTAGGAGAATAGTTAGGCTTACTTCTACACTCATTGCCCTTGTACCCAAATTTATTACACTTGAAGAACTCAATCACATTCAATAGAGGATAAAATGAATTACTACTTCTAGTAAGTGAACTTCTAGATCCAGAAATTTGGAAATACTTGGATCTAAAATGTTCATCTCTTTCAACTTTACCAATTCTACAATTACTGGTTCTATGTCCAAAGTTATGATACACATAACAGTTTCCATAGAACAATTTTGGGTGCCTGAAATTTGAGAAATGTTGAGCTTAAGTAGATTAGTTGGACTTTATTTTTCTTGTTTCAATCGGCTTACAGGTTTGTGCGGAAAAGAGTTTGAGCAGTGACTAGTTTTTCTCCTCATTGATTGCTTCTCTAATGTCATTTTTTTCAAACTTCAATGACTCTCCCTTGCATTTTTTTTCACTTAATTTTTAATTACTTTGTTTCCCATGGACCTGGTGTTGGCCTTTCCTCTTAAAGGTTGCAGGGGATCTATGCATCCCAAATCTATCTTATTTTCAAGAGATATTTGACTATTGTGAATATTGTCAAAGTTCTTTTTTCCTTTAGCAAATTAAAGGTCTATATACATATTAGCTTTGGACTTTTCAATATCTATCCTCGGAGATACAATCTTCACCTCTAAGTTGTGACAACTCTTTTCCCATTCAGTCATTTGTTCCATAAGAAACTCCTCTTTCATCTTTTCTTCTTCCAACTAAATTTTAGAGACAAAATTCCCTCCTTATATACTTATGGGACCATCTTCTCTTGTTTCTTAGTCAGTTTGTATTTTACGAGATTGTTCTCACTCTCTACTTATTACAATTCTTTTATTTTTCCTCTAACTACTAAGCTAAAATGTCCTTGCATTTAGCAACTTCTTCTAGTTTCTTTTTCTGATAAAAAAACTCTTCATTATCGAAATGGTACACATCTTCTTCAACTTGAAATAAATGTGATGCAGGAGCATCCTGCTCAAAATATTATTGTACATTTGGTTGAATTAGGGGGGTGATGTTTTTAATTATTTTTTATGAATCTTATATAAATTGAGTGGAAAATGTGTGTGAGGCCTTGATTGTAAATATTCTCAATTATGAGAGAATGTGCGTGATGATAGAATTGTAAATATCTCATAGAGATCTTTGGGATTACGAGATCCTTAAATAGGAATTAGTTGAGTGATTTATGGAGAAGATTATGGATTTAGAATAATCCATAACTATGTACTTATTTCTATAAATGTATGCCTCCGAGGGGAGTGAGAAATAGTCTTTGAGATAGTTTTGAGATAGAGTATTAGAGTGTTAGACAAAGCTAAGTAGAAGAGATAATTGAACATAGCATGAGATGTTCTGTACATATATGTAAATATTGTGTGAATGAAAGAGTTTTTGTGTTTAAATCTTGTTTATGCATATTATGTTATTATGTGATTGATTTCATTGGTTAACTAAGATGTAGGCTACATTCCTCTGTATCGCATGAATGTTGTGCATGGATGTATTCGAGATCCTGGTGTATAAAGTTTAGAGAAGGAGTAAACTTAGCGGAAGGGCTAAGTCTTTGCAGAACCCTGACAAATTCGCGCTAAATCCAAAAGAAGAGCGGAAGTCGTCTGATCAACAAATCGATAGATCTACGGTCATCGCATGGTTAAAAATCACAAAGGTTAATCCAAAATAGGACTCAATATTTTATTAACTAGGTTAATAGCTCAGTTAATCTGGGTTGTCTAATTAAAGGAGGCAGATCCAACGGTATTCGCGCGGAAAAGTGAACGGAGTTTAATATAAATTTCGGAATCGATGAGTTATCGATTGTGATTTAATCCAATTGGAGTCCGGTTGATCATAGCCATTTATTGTGAAGGGCGTTATCTGACGGTGATCGTGTGGTACAGGCATGCGTGGGTTAACTCATATTTCGGACCCGAGAAGTTTATAGAATGCAGCGTCATTTCCTTTCGGTTTTGTGCGATAAGTGAAGTTTTTTCGTATTCTGGTTAAATAAAGGAATTTTTCTATTTTAGCAAATTAACGATATTAAAGGTTTAAATAAGAATTTATGTTGTTTTGAGTTCCACTAAAGAAATTGGGGAAATAGGGTTTAATTAATTTAAAAAAATTCAATGTGTTTAGGTGTAGTTATACCCCATCATTTTGGTATCAAAGCAGAAGAGGATTCTGCGTGAAATATGATTATATTTGTCAGTGTTAATCTTTATAATTTTTGTGCAGAATAACAACAGAGGAAGGTGAGAAGATTTTCAGTAGCCTAGAGCAAGGAGTGCTCATATGGTTCCAAAGGAGAGAACCAGAGAAATGCTAACAGACTAAGCTCATAGGAGGAAATATTGGTGAAGCATGTGTAGCAAGAAGGACACTTGTTAGTGCAGAGGCTGATTGCATCTCACAAGTTAAACTGTTAGAGAGATCAAGAAGACATATGACAAGGAAAATCAAAGGTGTAGCGGAAGCAAAGGAGAAAGCAGAGGAGTCAGTTTTAGAATTTGATTGAGGTAGATATTTTTTCTATTAGATTTGATTTTGAAGAATTAGAATGGAGAAACTTAGGAAAGGTTCAAATAAATGTTAGATGAGTGACGAAGGGTGTAGGATAAGTATTGCAGAGATGAAAGAAGAATTGAATATACTACAAGAATGGTTTCAAGAGAAATTGAATGAAGACAGGAGACGTGGATGGAGAATAAGGAAACAGGTCAAGTGGAATCTATTGCAACAGATATGGAATGCTATGTTGATGAAAAAACTTGAGCAAATACATATTGTTTTGTTGGAGAAGCAGAGACTCATAGAAATTGAGTCACATCAAAGAGGATTTGCTAAAAACCAGAAATTCCATGGTGGGAATTTGGTGCTTGAAGCATCAAAAGAGACCAAAAGGTCTAGTATTTTTAAAACTAATAGTTTATCTATGAATGCAGGTACGGAATTTGTTGCTATAGAGACAACTAATGACCATTGTTATGATCCAAAAGTATTTTGTGAACCTGAAGGAAATTGGGATGATTGTTCTTCATTCCATGAAGTTAAGTTTGCAACTCAATCAGAGAAAGAACCAATAGCTGAAGAGCTAAAGGCCAAAGAAGTTGAGACCAGAGAACCTATAACAAATGAATGAAAGGACACCGTATAGAACATCAACTGTTTTTATGTGATTAGCAAAGAGGAATTACTCCTAGAGCATGGTGGAGAAAATTGTAATAGATCATCATTGATCCATCTTGTGATCAATGATATACATAATTTGTTTGACAGTTCGAGTGATGATAATGATGAATTTTCAGGTTTAGTTCTTACTAATATCAGCATGATAGAGTTACCTGGAAAATCTATAGGTGAAGATGGTGAATTAGTTCGAGACTCGTTCAAAATTTGGAGACCAGGAGAAAGAAGGATGACAAGAACAAAAACACAACATCATGGAAAAGAAAGACTGAAGGACCATCACCAAAAGAGATTTTGGAATCCTAGAGGTAGCAAGTCATTTAGATTTGTAGCTGTCACATTACTACAGAAAAGTGGCAGACCTCATAGACATGAATCTATGACTTTTTTCTACATCGGGAGTCTGATGCAGGAGCATCTTGCTCAGAATATTATTGTACATTTGGTTGAATTATGGGGGTGATGTTTTTAATTATTTTTATGAATCTTATATAAATTGAGTGGAAAATATGTGTGTGAAGCCTTGATTGTAAATATTCTCAATTATGAGAGAATATGGGTGATGATAGACTTGTAAAGATCTCATAGAGATATATGGGATTACGAGATCGTTAAATAAGAATTAGTTGAGTGATTTATGGAGAAGATTATGGATTTAGAATAATCCATAACTATGTACTTATTTCTATAAATGTAAGCCTACGAGGGGAGTGAGAAATAGTTTTTGAGATAGTTTTGAGACAGAGTGTTAGAGTGTTAGAAAAAGCTAAGTAGAAGAGAGAACAGAACAGAGCAAGAGATGTTATGTACATATGTAAATATTGTGTGAACAAAAGGGTTTTTGTGTTTAAATCGTGTTTATGTCTATTATGTTATTATGTGATTGATTTCGTTGGTTAATTAAGATGTAGGTTAAATCCTCTGTATCACATGAATGTTGTGCATCGATGTATGCGAGATCTCGGTGTATAAAGTTTAGAGAAGGACTAAACTTAGCAGAAGGGCTAAATCGTGGCAAAACCTTGACAAATTCACACTAAATCCAAAAGAAGAGCGAAAGTCATCTGATCAACAGATTGACAGATCTACGATCATCGTGTGGTTAAAAAGCACGAAGGTTAATCCAAAATCAGACACGATATTTTATTAAATTAGGTTAATAGCTCAGTTAATATGGGTCGTCCGATTAAAGGAAGCAGACCCGATGATAGTCACATGGAAAAGTGAATGGAGTTTAATATAAATTTCAGACCTGATTAATTATCGATTGTGATTTAATCCAATTGGAGTTCGGTTGATTATAGCCATTCATTGTGAAGGGCACAATTCGACAGTGATTGTGTGGTAAAGGAGTGCGCGAGTTAACTCAAAGTTCGGACCCGAGAATTTTATAGAAGGCACTGTTATTTCCTTTCGATTCCACGTGATAAGTGAAGTTTTCTTGTATTCCGGTTAAATAAAGGAATTCTGTTATTTTAGCTGAATAATGATTTCGCTGAAAATTCTCTAAACAATGTTATGGATCACAGAAGTCTAAATTCCTTGATATTAAAGGTTTAAACGGGAATTTACATTATTTTGAGTTCTGCTAAAGAAATCAGGGTCTAATAATTAATTAAAGAGGGTTTAATTAATTTAAAAATTTTCGATATGTGTTTAGGTGTAGTTACACCCCATCAAAAGGTCCTTTCAATTGTTTCTTCATCTTTCTGACTTTCTTTAGTTCATCAAGAGTGTTGATGAGCTCCCCTTCAAGATATACTACACCTTCCTCTTATTTCTCAAGGTTTGAGTTATATTTTGATTTTGATTCTAAGTCTATTGCCATAACTAGGCATTCATCATGCTCTTCCTCAGAGGATTCTTCACCGCTTGCTTCCAATGAGTGATTGTCCTCTTTGGTATACAATCCCTTTTTCTTTTGAGATTTCCTTTTCTAATATTTTTGAGCTTTATCTCCGAATTTTTGATACTTTTCTTTCTCTAATTTCTTCGATTCAATATAAGGGAACTTAGAGGAAAAATTCCCAACTCTTCCCCCGTAAAAACATTTCAAGGCTAATTTTCCCTTGTATTTACATGAGCCTATCTTGAATTTTCTAACAAATTGGGCCATCTCTTGATCTAAATCACTGACTTCCTTTGGCTCTACCTTCTCTTTTTTTACTCTCATCTCATAGGTTATGAGTGTTCCATGCAGCTGCTCCATTGTGAAATATTTCAAGTCATACATATCTCCTATTGCAAAGACTTTAGTATTGGGCCTCATTAGTAGAGACCTCAATACGTTATGAACAATTACTTCATTTTTGAGTTCTTCACCAAGTCCTCTAATCATATTGCAACCTCATCAACCCTCAGAAAGCATTTTGCTATGTTTTCATCTTCATTCATCCTTAAGCTTTCAAATTTCATCCTAAAGGCTTGAATCTTGGCTTGTTTGACTTTCACATCCCCTTCATAACTATTCTTGAGTTTTCCCCACAGTTGCTTCACTAACTAACAGTGCATTACTTTCACTTGTTCAAATTGATGGAGGTTGAGGAGAATAACATTCTTATCCATTCCATTATTCACATAGGATTTTCTTTCATCTAGATTTATTGGAGGAGTTTATGGAAATGTATACTCAACTAATACAGAGCCCCAAACATCCACACCAAGGGACATGAGATAGGCTTCCATTATAACCTTCCAAAATACATATTTTTTTCCATCAAAGACTGGTATTTTGCTTGAATAAGCATCTCAACTTTCTTGCCTTACCATGATTCCCTATGTATTTTCCTTCTAGGGTTTAAGTTGTTCCTAAAGGAACCTTGCTCTGATACCAAATTGTTGGGAATCAGGATTAATAGGTTGGGGGCGGGGGGGGTGTGGGGTGGAATGAATTAGTAATTTGCAATTTTTACTTTGTAATTACTGCAATCATACAATCAAATGAAATAACCATGAGAAAAGAGGCCCACAACATTCGTATTACATATGTACACAAAATATTTAACGTGGAAACCATTTTGGCAGAAAAACCACAAATGCTTGTTTGTGTTATGATGTAAATTAGTAGCACCCACTCTAATTACATCATTTTTTGTGAGCACCCACTCACAGGAGGACCCAACCCCCTAATGTTAGCAAGCACCAATTTGCTTAGAGATACCAACCTCTAATTAGCGCAGGAACCAACTTTTTGTAGCTAAATTTTATATAATTCTAGAACACTATCCTCTACAGTCTCCTCTACCAAAACAAGTTATCTCAACTTCTCATTACATTAACTCTATTGCATTTGGCTCTCTCTAAAATTTTTGTAGTATCCACAACAACAACATGAGAAATATTAGCTCATTCGTCTCTCGATCTACTATTCTCCTTAGATGACACTCATTAAAAGCACTCTACATCACCTCTTTTATTTTTAGCCTTTTCACCACTCACTCTCAACAACACATCTTCTCATTGACACAACACAAAATAAAGAGGAAAAATTGTACGTGTCTACACATAGCTAGAGAGACGCATGCATTGAATTTTCCATATCCCATGATGGAGCATATAATGAATTCATTGTGCTCATGTATGGTCTCCAATACTTGTATCTGCATCCCTCATATTGCAACCATTAATTCTTCATGGCCTAAGATCAAGATCACATAATTCAAGGACACTCGTCGGTATGGCTCACACTATCAAGGAATGAATTCCATCATCACATGCCCAACTCAAATAATTTCTCTCAACTAATTCTATATGTCACACAATCCTTTAGTATGGAACCTCATGCTGATAACATAGCTCGATGAGGGGAGGGACACATAACTAAGGCCACCAGTTCCACCTACCCCATTAAAGATTTGTACTAGTATGCACTGCATCTCTACTTCGTTATGCGCCTCATCTACCATTTAAGCAATGTTGTTCCCTTAATCTCTTCGTGCATGTGACTTAGTGTTGAGACCATAGGTAAATAGTTGGAGGCGCTTAACTTAACAAACCGTAACAACTCTTGTTCCCAATAGATTTTGTACCTTGGCATCATATGCTCGTGGGGCCAAAATCGAGGTCTTATCACACAATTCATGTTAGTAGATGGTGTTGGAACAATTCCCATCCCCTGGCTCTAGTCTCATGGGACCATACACTACTACTCCTTTAGTTGTTACCTGGGGCACAAAATTCCAGTTCACCATTGGTTTCGTGAAAAGGGTTCTATCTCCTAGCTATGTCTATTATGTGATCTTCCACTACTATTTCTCTCCCGAGCTTTGTTAGTATTTAACCCAAACACTAAAGTTCCATAACACGGGAAACTTGTGCACAAACACATCCCCCTTGTGTAGAATTCGAGGATAAGCCACATTAGTTGCTTACATCATTATTGCCACATGGTCATCTCTAAGTGGTGCCATGTGTCATCCATATATGGCCCACTTGACCAACTAAAAATTCCAAATAAATATGTCATGTGTCACCTGTCAAGAGTGCCACATCATGAGTCCTACCATGTCATGCCATGTGCCACGCTTTTATTGGACGTCACATACTCCAATTGTTTGCCACCTATGCACCACCTCATAGGCCATGTTGTCCTATGTATCGAGTCATGCCCCATTGGCATCCATGTGCTCTCACGTCATTGGGCCATGTTATGAACGTACTACCACATCAGAAGCCTGCTTATCGTTGTTAGCCAATGGGAGAATGCCACACATATTTTGTGTCGAGTCATCAAGTATGGACCAAGGATTTGATGACTTGTATTTTGTGACCAATTCCTTTGTTAATTGAAAAAGCTTGGGGTGCAAACTTTTATGTTAAGTGTCGTGTTGTCCAAGTTACCATCCCTGGGGGTTCGTCTCATGACCTCCTTTATAGCTTAACATTTCATCCAACCTCCAGGACGGGGGATGTGAAATATTCACATCATTTTATGGGGAATTCTTCATCCCCCAACATCGCCAATCACGAGCCTTCCACTTGTGTCCTCCATCTAAGACCTTCTAGGACACGATGACATATACCCGTGAACAAAAATATAATCGTCCATTGATGGGAAACACTTTGTTTCTTGGTCTCTGTTTCACAACCCATCAATCGTGGGTCCCTCTGCAAACCTTTTTACTTGTCTCTTAGACATGTCCCTGAGGCCCGATGATATGGCCTCTAGTTGAACCATGAGTGTCATGCCCTTACACTGGTGGTACTCTTCCAACCACACTATAGGAGGTGTGGCACCACCGACCACTTTCTTTTCACCATTACTTGCGATCATGGACTACGCCTACTTTCGATACTTAGTTTATTTTCTTCTTTTACCAAGTATTTGTTTTCATTATAACACAATGAAAACCATTAACATTCACCATAAACAATATTAACCATAAATGCACAACAGTATAAAGGGAGGGGAAACTCCCTATAATGAGTATGCCCACAATATCAATATATATATATAAGTTACAATCTTGAGGAAACGACAAATTCACACTTAGTCAAATTTTACATTCATCTGGCACAACTCGGTTAGCTCGTCGACGTGCATGCATGGTCGCCGCATGATTTGCCCAACTTGTCGTTTTCCCTTGAACGTGTTCATTCAACTCGTCATGTCGTTTGCCCAACTCGAGTGTCGTGTTGGGTTGTGTTATATTCTTTCCACATAGTTACATTTGGTATCAGAGCTGTTTTGGCTTCAAGGGGACGCCTTTGTTGCTGAGGGGTTTCGCTTGGGCCTGTGGTAGACCCTGTTCAGTGGGAGATCTGTGAGATCGATTCTAGTGGTGAAAGAAGATGGCGAGCAGCAGAAAGATAGAGATTGAGACGTTCAATGGTCAGAGTTTTGAGTTGTGGAAACTCAAGATGGAGGATCTGTTGGTGGATAAAGATCAGTGAATCACGGTAGATCCGGGTACTAAACCAATGGGAGTGACCGATGAAGAATGGAAGAAGTTGGATCGGAAGGCAAAGAGCACAATACGATTGTATGTCTCAGATTCAATATTGTTGAATGTGTCAGGGGAAGCTACGGCGAAGGCTTTATGGGACAAGTTAGGGACTTTGTACCAATCTAAGTCTCTGGTGAATAAACTGTTC
>APFE030152900.1:59324-76553 GCA_000404065.3 Pinus taeda
ATGACTAAGCTCTCCTGTGGAAAGAAAACAACAAGTGGGAGATTGTTGGGTTGTGTTATATTCTTTCCACATAGTTACATGCCGCTATCTGTGTCACTGTGCCACCCAACTCGGGCACCTCCGCACGTCCGTTGCACCTCCGTTCACAAACCAACACTTATGTTGCACTTCGTTTCACCTTGTTGGGCGCTCCCACCTGCGGGTCACCCAGCAAGAGTTCCCCAACCGACTTGTTCACAGTTTCGTTCGAAGGGCGCACACGCCATGTCACCCTGCCCGAATTCCTTCGTGCACGCCTTCGGTTCACCCATCGTGCGGGCTCATCACACACCACCCTACTCCTACTGCAGAACCGTGTTAGCTCACACTTCGCACTTCATTGTGATCGTTTGATTCGATGCCTTCATTCATCCTCACCGCTGAGTTATGTATACCCTTCGTCCATCATGTGGGCGCACCCTAGCTGACCCACCAAACTCCTCCATAACACGTTAGTTTGCTCACCTTAACTCGTCGGCCTACCTGTTCATTCAAGCCAGCTCACCTATTGTTAAGTCGGCTCGCCTGCCCGTTGGCTCATCTATCCATCAGCTTGCCCGCCCGTCGGCTCGAATGGGACCACCCACAAGTATAAACTCCAAACACTTCGCATTTCTTCATTTAACCTTCGCGTGTGTTACGATTCGTTCGACTCGCCCGCACCTTTCCTCTGCGTACCCTCGCCCAACCGCACCTGCAGCTTGAGGTCCTTACATCCTCCTCCACCCGAAGTCATTGTCATCCTCGAAAATCCCCTTTTCCACCCCAACAACCATCTGTCACCAAGATGTCCATACCAATGCCACATAATCCATCAGTATGTGTTCTACAAACAGTTATCTTCTTGATTCATAACTTCAATCCATCTATATATTACAAACATCCCTGCAACATATATAATACGAAAGTCTCCATCATGTGTCATTCCATCATGTGAACTCCTCTACATAATACTCCAGGAAACACAACATCTCAGTCGAAACCAAGACATCTATCTGACACAAACCTAGTGCACTACATGCCCCCATGTCATTGAATTGATTGGGTAGCTAATCCAACCATAACGCTTAACCCATGAGAATGTACCTTCTCCATGCCACCATCGGTTGTTTCTTCAGCATCTTGTCACAATCTCAAACTCAACCAAGAATCTGCTCAAAACCCATGCTGAGGTCCATGGAATCTCCATCCCATCTGCAACATGTCATGATGCTAATGCTAATGTGCTACCTTGCAGTCACATTCGTTCCTGCATCATCTTCCTATCATCATAAGGAAGCCTCCTCCAATGCCTGCTCAAATGTTTAGGGACTCACTGCCGTGAGCAGTTGACAATGAGCCCCATCTTCTAAGTCATCTAAGAAGATGTGGAGGGAGCAGAGCCTGAAGTCTCTCCCTCACTAATCAGCTCAATCCATCTGTCAGGATATTCTACTTCCATCCTCTGTACATATGTAGCCCGATCCTCCACCTAGACATTCGACCTCATATATTCCTCATCATCGTCATCATCATCCTCTACTGCCTCCAGCCTCCTAGACAAATCCAAGATGCTATCTAACAATGTCTTGATAACCTGTGACTATTCCATAAGCTTTGTCTCTGCAACAGACATTTGCTTACAAACCTCATCCATACTCTTTTCATCCCCCATCTGCATCGCTACCAACTTACACTCGGGTCTTGTTACTCCCACGGTTCGAATGCCAATGGGTACATCTTCCCTTTCGTCGTAAATGTACAGCTTCTTCAAATGTGGAACAATCATTGCATCATAATGTTTCAAAAATTCCATTCCCAGCATGGCTTCATAGTCATCAATCTGCACTATAGTGAAGTCGACCTTCCCGGTCCACTCACCAAGTGTTGTGTCCACGTTTTCAGCCACACCAATCACGAAATCAGGAGGATAATTCACTATCTTTATTTGTGCTTGTACTAGTACAAATTTCATCCCAATCCTTCTCACAATATCCTCATTCATGAAGTTGTGAGTAGTGCCACTATCCACCATAGTGAGCACATCAACACTCCCAATCTTCATCCGAACATATTCCAAACTGTTCCTTTCCAGATCTCTTCATGAGACCGCTTCCGTAGCAGCTGTAGCTCCAAGAATCTGCATCACCCCCACAGAAGTCTCTTCTTTCTTCGTATTGGATTGTGCCATTGCAGCCAATTTCGGTCTTGAAGGACAATTCTTCACCATATGTGGTTCCTCACATATCCAACACTTCAATGGTTTCTTCGTCTTCGTCTTATCATGTGATTTTGAAGCATCATCTTTCGTAGTTTTCTCTTTCGGCTTATCGAACTTCTTCTTTTTCTCATCAGAAGCTTCGTCATAATGCTCCACCAAACGATCTATGGCAGCAAAAGCTTCCTCAATTGTCTTTATCTTCTGTCTCTTCACTTCATTCCATGCCCAAGGTTTTAGCCCTATAACAAATTTGAATACCTGATCCCTCTCTGCCATGTCCAGAAGTTCCAAAATTTCTCTCGCAAACTCTCGCCGATATGCCTGCAAACTTCCTGTTTTCATCATATACTTTATCTTCATCCTTGCTTCCCATGTTTCATCTTGTGGATTGAAGTGGGTCTGCAAAGACTTCTTCATGTCATTCCACGAAGTTATGTCGTGAACACTACCATTGGCAATTTGATCCATCCTCCTTTTCCACCACATCTTAGCATCCTTCGTCAAGAATTAAGCAGCTACTTTTACCTTAGTTTCCCCATCAAGTAATCCCAAGCGTTCCAAGTACTGTTCCATGTCCCATAGAAAGTTGTCAAGAATCTTTGCATTCCTTATACCATCATAAGATTCCAGTTCCTTGACTTTCACATGAGACACTCCTCCACCCGAGTTATGTCTCACGACCTTCATCAACACCGTGATCTCGTCTCAAGCTTCGTCAAGAGCTTGCTGCAAATCCAAGATTTTTGCCAAACCTTGATCTCTTGCTTTCCCAATCTCCTTGGCTTCCTCTTCTAGTTATGTATACTTCCATTCCGTATACTTGTATCGGTCCTTAAGTTCTTTGAATTCTTCTTTCATCTTCGCATAGCCTTCACGATCCTTCATGATCTCGGCCATCTTCAAAGTCCAATCAGAATCCAATTCCTCAATTCATTCCAATACCCTGTTCATGAAAGCTTCACCTGCATTATGGCTAGATTCACCTGTCACAACCTGAGGTTACCCTGCCATCTCTACCATCAGCCTTCTTTGTGATCTAGTATAGACCATTCACCAGCTTCGATACCAACTATCACGTTAGTGCAGTAGGATTAGCTCCTTATCCCTGTCACGAAGTATTACACTTCCCTTTCGCAAACCTGAATCACCCTTTAGATTTCTGAACCAACCTCTGATACCACCTGTCACAAAGTGACAGTGGGATCAACTTCTCCCACAAATCTCGATCAGCTTCCCATCATTCATCAGCTCTGATACCACCTGTCGCACCCCTACATTGGTGGTACTCTTCCAACCGCACTATAGGAGGTGTGGCACCACCAACCACTTTCTTTTCACTAATAGTTGCATTCTTGGACTACGCCTATTTTCGATACTTAGTTTATTTTCTTCTTTTACCAAGTATATGTTTTCATTATAACACGGTGAAAACCATTAACATTCACCATAAACAACATTAAACATAAATGCACAACAGTACAAAGGGAGGGGCAACTCCCTATAATGAGTATGCCCACAATATCAATATATATAAGTTACAATCTTGAAGAAACCCCAAATTTACACAGTCAAATTTTACATTCATCTGGCACAACTCGGTTAGCTTGTCAACGCGCCCGCACGGTCGTCGCAAGATTTGCCCAACTCGTCATTTGCCCCTGAATGCGTTCATTCAGCTCGTCATGTCGTTTTCCCAACTTGGGCGCCACTACCTGTGTCATTGTGCCACCCAACTCGGGCACCTTCGCACGTCCGTTGCACCTCCGTTCGCAAACCAACACTTCCATCGCACTTTGTTTCACCTCGTCAAGTGCTCCCACCTGCGGGTCACCCTGCACGAGTTCTCCAACCGACTCGTTCACAGTTTCGTTTGGCGGGCGCACACGCTGTGTCACCTTGCCTGAAGTCCTTTGTTCACACCTTCGATTCACCTGTCATGTGGGTTCATCGCACGTTGCCTTGCTCCTACCGCAGAACCATGTTAGCTCACACTTCGCACTTTGTTGTGATCGTTTGATTCGATGCCTTCATCCATCCTCATCATCGAGTTATGTATACCCTTCGTCTGTCATGTGGGGGCGCTCTGGCCGACCTAACGAACTCCTCCATAACGTGTCAATTCGCCCGCCTTAACTCGTCGGCTTGCTTGTTCGTTCAAGCCATCTCACTCATTGTTAAGTCGGCTTGCCCACCCGTTGGCTCGCCCGCCCGTCAGCTCGCCCGGGACCGCCCACAGAAATAAACTCCAAACACTTTGCATTTCTTCGTTTAACCTTCGCGTGTGCTATGGTTCGTTTAGCTCGCCCACGCCTTTCCTCCGCGTGCCCTCGCCCAACTGCACCTGCAGCTCGAGGTCCTTACAATGAGGCCCCTGGAGCTCTGCCAAATTTCATCCTTGCATAACTTTTGATACTCGAGGATTTTTCAAATTACCTTATATTGTTGGAAAGATATTTCCAAGGCCTATCCATCTGAGCACTTTACAGAAACGTCTAAATGGATCTCCTAAGGCAAAAATGCCTTTTAACCAACAAAACTCCCATGACCTTGGCATCAATGACTACCCTTTTAACATCAATAACAACATTGTTGACCAACAAATATGGTTTGATTCAAATTATCGATTTATGTCACTTGTACTCATATCCATCCGGTTGTCTAATAATAATTTTATATAATTTCCTTTCTTTACGCATTGGTTTGAAAAACAAGTAGCAATTTCTTTCCATGTTATTTTGGAAGGCATGTGGCAATATGCATGTCATAAAATGAGAAGCCACATATGCTTATCATAGAATGAGGAAGAAATTCTTAAGCATCACACAATTTTTTTACCTTTATTATTAGACATGGGCATCACTTTTGTTTGGATTCCAAGTCTTTCTTTGAATTTGAAGTGTATTTGGTCAAAATCCACTTTTTTAATGTGACCATCCTTGCATATAGTTAATGACGGTCTTTCACGTCGCTTTATATACCAAAAAAAAATCAAAACTTAGTATTCTTTTCTTTTTTTTAATCCGAGTCAAGTCAATCCCCTTAAACACGTTGTTGAGACCATTCATAAATTAAATTATAAAAAAAATGCAATTGTGGTAAAAGTCGTGCATATTCATGAGTAGATCACACCTTAATTGACCAATTGAATAAATAAGTGAATAAACCTTACCTACGCGTGCCGCATGGCTACCGCAAAATGTTAGGTAGCTACACAAAAAAGAGAATATCGGGGTTTATGGAGAAGATCTGAGAATCTGAAAAGTGAAAGAATTTAGACTTTTATGATCTAATAGAAATTTTTTTGGCGAAATCACATAATTGATCATTTGTCGACGCGTTTCGAATTAACTAGTGTGGTTCATTGTCAGGACAAGTTGAAGATACAGATCTAGTTTAGCGTGTTAAATAGACTAAGTAGAGACTCCAAAGGCTAGAAAGACTAACGACTATTTTTCAACTTAGGACCCCAGTGAAACTTAAAATGATATTAATATTTTATAATTATTATTATATCTCCGTAGATATAATAATAATTATAAAATATTAATATTATTTTAGGTTTGACTGGGGTCCTAAGTTGAAAAATAGCTGTTAGTCTTTCTAGCCGTTGGAGTCTCTGCTTAGTCTATTTAACACGCTAAACTATATCTGTATCTTCAACTTGTCCTGACATGAACCACACTAGTTGGTTCGAAACCCGTCGACAAATGATCAATTATGTGATTTCGCCAAAAAAATTTTAAACAAATCTGAAAAGTGTTTAAATTTATCCCTGGAAAAGAACATGGAAACTCGAGAGCGATAATGATACCTATTACCTCACTTAAAAGGAGGACCCGTGTAATTAGCATCAAGGATTTTGTCTTTTTATAGTTTTATTTATCGCAACACGTGGACCCGTGTAATTAGCATCAAGGATTTTGTATTTTTATAGTATTTATCGTGACACGTGGACCCGTGTAATTAGCATCAAGGATTTTGAATTTTTATAGTTTTATTTATCGCAACACGTGGACCCGTGTAATTAGCATCAAGGATTTTGAATTTTTATAGTTTTATTTATCGCGACACGTGGACCCGTGTAATTAGCATCTAGGATTTTGTATTTTTATAGTTTTATTTATCGCGACACGTGGACCCGTGTAATTAGCATCAAGGATTTTGTATTTTTATAGTTTTATCCTCGTGTGGCTGTTTATCGCGACCCATAGTACTGGTTGGAAATTTGAGTTTTAATTTAAAACTATATTAATATTTTTTTAATATTATAATTGTATTATTTATCATTTTAATAGATTTTGGAGTATAATTTAACTTTTTTTAACGGTTCATCCTTTTGAATGTTACAAAATTGCTAACGGCTTAGTAGAAGTTTTTTTTGGTATTTCCACTGTTAATTTTTTATTATTTTGTTTATTTTGAGTACATTTTCTATTTAGGGAGGACTTAAACCCGAGACTTAGGGATCGATATCATTGCTAACTCGAGTATCACTAAGTGGGATGCTGCATTTGTGCTTATTAGGTTTAGTAGAGGTTATTAGAGTGGTATCGTCTTTTAAAGAATAGTGAAGAATTAATTTATATTTGTTGATAGGTTATTTTTACTATTGATTTGATAAATTTAATTTTTTTTTTTTATTAAAAAATCAAATCAAATCAATTTTAAGAATTAATTAATAAGTAAAATTGTTTTGAGCGGGTTTAATGGTTAAGAGTATGTGTTTTTCTAAGAAGTTACAGGTTCAAAGCCAGAGGGGGTAAAGTATGTATGCCTTTGTAGACTTAGCAGTCAAATCGTTATGTGGAGGTGGGTTCCTTATCCCACAAACAAGGGGGTCTAATACACCCATTTGGTGTTTGTCCGACAAACAAAGGGGTCTCATACACCAATTTGGTGTCCGCCTTGATCATGACCTTAAATTGGATAATAAATAATAATAATAATAATAATAATAATAATAATAATTAGAATGTGATATTTATTAAGGTTTTTTAAAATATAACCTAATACAAAAATATTTTATAATTAAAATCGTAATTTTTTTTTTATAATATTTATTTTAGCAATGTAAATTTTCATAGTTAATAAATTGATGATGATGTGTGTTTATGGAATACTATGAAATTTCGCTAAAGTGGTGAACACTTCACCCATCTTCCTCATTTTGAGATTACTATCCTAAAGATCAATGAGGTGTTCACCCAAAACATTGGACATTTTAGCCAAATTATACAATATCATTATTAAATATTTATTTTTATGGAAGTTAAAATTTATAATTAATTTAATTATATTATTGTAATTAAAAATTTGTTAATATATAAATACAGTTAATATATAAATTATCCATAGCTATTTTAATAATGATAACTTAAAATTCCATTATTATTATAAATATATTTAACTATACTTATATAATTATATAGATTATTTATAGCTACAATACTATAATGTCTAATATTTTAAATATAATAATGATGTTTACATTTATTTAAAATCAAATTAAATCTAGGGGCGATATGAGCAAGAGAGGTTATCATTAATCTTGAAGGAAAATTAGAAATTGAGGATAGTTGAGGTCTAGGCAAACTTGCAAACAACTCAGCTGAAGCATATTAGTTGTTGCAAGTCTTATCTTTGGTAAGAAAAGAAAAGATAGAAAATCGAATAATGATGGGAGACTTTATGTTAGTAATCAAACATCTGGTGCATGGAACACTCCATAAAGATTGTATATTACGATGTATAATTGATTGAATTCAAGCATTCAAATCAACCATCTATAAGATTAGTGTATTCCATGTTTTGAGGTCAAACATCATTGTTGTAGACCGACTCACTAAAGAAGGTGACAATATAAAAGAAGGGGTTCTTGTTCGAAATGGTATCCTCACAATATCCATCATTGCTTAATCAAATGTTTGAGAAAATCAAAGGAAATTTGGGGTTGAGGTGGATCATTAGGCCCTTTGTGAACCCCCTCCCAATTTTTATTAAGTAAGAAGTGGAATCCAATTCAAGTTAATCGAACTTAAGGCTAGCCACATTGAGAAGGAGTGACATCGGATTGTCTAGTGGCCTTCATTGTCACTTTATACCCTCACCTCGTTCTTAAGGGGTATTATTAATGGGATAAATCATTTCGAATTAATGCAAGTTGAGGCTAATTCATTTGCATCAACGTACTGAGCATTCATGGAGGAATTGATGACCTTTAACGACTATTGTAAGATGAATTGTTTTGGCATTATGTTGACTGGGTAAGAGCGACCATTATGGGGGTGTTGGTGTGAGGAGTGGGATAAATCCTTCCAAGCAGCTTCCTCCCTTGGCCCTGTAGTATCTTGTTATTGTGTGGCATTTTGTTGGCATAGGTTTATGCATATGTGAATTCAGTTCAAAAGTGTTGCAAATTCAGTCTCGGAGGTTGTCGACGCACAATAGGTATACAAATTCCCTTACTAATCTCTTGTGATTATCTTTACTCTTCCATCGTGGAGCAACGATTAGTAAAGGAGGAAGGTTAGGCTATGTCATGGCATGGAGCTTTAAATTTAGAAATTTCTACTCCTGGGATTTTTCAGTCTGCTCGACCGACGTTTTGAGCATGAGATTATGTTACATATACTATGTGGCAAGATGAGCATGATTGTCTTGTGTATCTCTTGTTCCCTCTTACGTAGGTTCCCCAACGACCTCACATTAGCCATTGAAACTTGGAAATGGAGAATGTTAGGTGCGTATTTGGCCATCGACACTTTGGAGCGACGTCTTAATAGGTTGGAGGCCAATCATGATATGTTGTGTGTAAAATTGAACCAGGTCTCAAAGGAGACATTGGCAGCATCAGAAAAAATAATGAAGGATTGGACACAATAGAAGAAAATTGAAGACAAGTTGGACAATATTAGGCAACAAAAGGAGGACTTGTGGTTGGCTATCAATTCCTTATCTCTACATTTCTCCATTAGTCTATTTGAGGGAAGGTTTGGTAAAATGTTTATATCGGATTTGAATGTATCTCCTTCAAAGGAAAACAATCATGGTATTTAGAATCTAGTGCAAACCATTTCTATTTTGTAATGTAATGCAAGTTTTGTGAGACCTTATAGACTTTTTTTTGAGAATTTACAACTCTAATAGCCTTATGTTTCTTAGGCTAATAAATAGAAATATATATATATATATATAAAAAGATATATATAAATAGTTGAGACTAAGAAAAATGATATATAATCACTTATTAGGGCAATTACAATTCAATCTTTTAAAATTCTCATTGCAAATATATATATAATAAAATTAAAATATAACAAATTAAATAATTTTAAAAATAAATATAACATAATAAATAATATATATATAAACTCTTCCATATATATAATAACATAATATGTTTAAACTCTTCCATTTCGTTACCTGACACGTCTTTAGTGACGACTCACGAGTCTTGTAATAACGATAAATCAAAAGAAAAACTTTTTAATTTAATTGGTTTTTAACATCATGATGAACGACGCACAATGTAATAAATACTAAATACATTATTTATTTTTAAATATGGATAATTTTAATTGTTCTTATATTTAGTCAAAGATGGGACAGTTAATTACAAGTCAAGATTTTATCCGATACGATTATGAAAGCCTTATGTTTATTTAATGCGTTTTAATAGTTTTAGTGCGTGTGGTTAACATCAATATTTTATAAGTTCATTTTAGTGCGTGCAATCGTGAGTATCGTGGAAGGTTTAAATGCTTTTATTAGTGTGGAGTGTCAAATATGTTATTAAAAAGTGATTTCGTGGAAAATTTAAAACCATCCGATCTATTATAACTTTTAATTAGCTCTGTTTAATTAATTATTTATATTTTCCATTATATGGAGTTTAACTTTAAATAGGGCGATTTATTTATTTTTTCTATTATATGGAGTTTAACTTTAGATAGCGTGAGCTACTTTGAAAGCATCGTATCGTGATGTATTAAATGAGTAATTTAACTTATATGGTAGTAATATTTTTTATTTATAATTATATTGTTTTATTGATAGGTGTTATACAGTTTACTACGAGTAAGATATTGATACCCATGTAATATTATATTAAAAAATAAAGAAAATATATAATTTGATTGTAAGTTAGTTTTATAACATTGGAGAGGTATTTATTTTAAAATTTGAAATTAGGAGTAGATAAATTCAAGAGAAGAAAACAAGAAAATATTATATATTTTATATGAGGAATATATGTATGTTGTCAATATTGTTAATCTTTGTCATGTTACTTGCAAGAATTGAACCTGGGTGGAGAGGATTCCATTCATTCCTCTCAATATCCCAAGATAACCCTAATTGACAACTACACAATGAACATGTATAGTAATTGTTTCATTTTTTAGTTACCTTGGGATTCAAACTTGTGTGAAAAGGAGTGTTGCATTGATATCATCAAAGGTTGTGAAGCGCAAGATATAGGAAGGAGTTTCTTTGGGACAAGATTTGAAGTTAAGATGAAATTTTCTTAATGTGTACAATGTCTAGTACGTGTTATTCATAGTTGGCTCTTTCCAGTTTCACCAACCACTCTCTAAGACATGTTAAGTATAGCCCTACTACTATCTTCCATGGATGGAAAGAACATCAATGTATAGACATGTTGAATTCTTTTGTTCTTCCTTAACTATATTTCATAGCTACCAGGAAATCATAATTGATCAAAACTACTTCAATTAATCTATGATGGTTCATGCCTACTCCTATTCAAACATATTCATCATTTCCAACATTAAAATCATTCGTTAAAAGGAATAAATTGCCACGAAATTCAGTCAATAACATATGAAATTGGAAATTGGGAAAGCATAAAGAATATGTTTATGGGTCATGTTACATATAAGAGATTTATCAATAATCCTTCTTAAGAGAACATTATATATTAATGTAAAACTTAGCAAAACCCTAGATTGTAGACCACATGTAATAGCTTTCGCTTGCAATATAGGTCAAATTATGAGTTATAGAGTTATCACAAGTTATCACAGGGATATTCTTATTTCTTAAATTCTTATTGGTTAATGTATGAATTTAGTTGGTTAAAACTAATTTTTAAAAGTTATTTCTCACAAATTTATGTTTATAGATGGATGGAATTGCCACCAACTCCATGGGTTAAGATTAATTAAACATTGTTGATCAATCAATCTATAGAACTTGAAATTAAAATTGAATAAAAATAGAAATTAGCATGTACAGTGAAATATGAAATTATGGATATGTATTTTGAATAGAAATAAAAATTGGCATGTACACTAAATCAATGTGTTAAAAAAAAAAAAAAAAACATACACGTAAACCATTGCATTATAAAATAAAAATACAAATTAACATTGAATATAAATTGTCGCGAGGGCAACTCAATTGGTTAATCCAAGAAACGTGAAATCATTGAAACTTGAAAGAAACGGGTTCAAATCCCCCATGTTGTGACCAAGGCTACGGGGAGGAGGACATTTCATAGCCCCCCACAGGTTTACTGGTAGTTACGTGTCAGGTGGGCTGTTGGGTTCCTCTAGGCTACAAAAAAAAACATTGAATATAAATTTACATTGAAATTGAACTTTGTGTGTATTGCGAAATCAAAACATTAGAAATTAACATGCACGTTGAAATCAACCAATTAATTTCAATGTACAGTTTTCATCAACCAACGTTGTTACTTTATTTCTTTTCAACTTATGCCTCATGTAACTTTTGAAGTATACTTCCTACATATATTAATGTATACATAATAGAATTTGAAATTGACATTTATACTAAAATTAATATGTTAGAAATTGCATGTACACTAAAATCAACACATTTAAAAATCGACATACATGTACACTAAAATCAATGTATTAGAAACTAAAATAGAGATATAAATTGGCATTGGATATAAATTGACATTTACATTTAAACCAATATATTAAAATTTGACATGTATATTGAAACTGTAGAATTTCCTGCAAATTCTCTACAAATCTACCTTTGAGATCTATGTAGAAAATCTAACTATAGATTAACTCGATAATGCAATATACAAAGCAAAATACTATAATCTACTTCTACTATCAAACTTGAGGAAGCTTAGATCGAGCTGAATCAGAGCTGAACACATATAACCATAAGAAGAAGAATCAATGCATATGAAACACATAAAATATTGAGGGGAAAGCCTTAGCTAAAAACCCCGCTATCTTTATTATCATATAAGGTGGAAATACATCAAGATTACACAAAGCTTTAGCTCTCACATCTAGCCAACTCTCAATACAATCCTCCTCGATGCTCACAGGAAAACAAGGCTTCTCACAAACTTTCTCCTCTATCCTCCAAGCTCCTATTTCCTCGCGCAGTTTTGCCTGGGTGATCCAGTTGTTACCAAGTGTAACACTAATCACTCACACTGATATCACAACCTGTAAAACTGCACAATCCTCATGGAACCTTGTTCCTTCTGCATGGATGAGTTTCCTTTATAGGAAAACTCATGCAACTAATAGTAACCTGTCATTGACATTTAGCTCAACTAGGTATTTCTCAGAACAGAAATACATGAGTTAATGATGAGAGAATCTTCAGTTATCTGGAGTACACTAGTTGAGTGCATGCATGCATCAACTGACTAATAACTCACAATTACTTCCTCAAACAGTTTGGAACTAATTTAACTGGACTTAACTCAGTAAACTGAGCTAATCCAACTAATTAAGGGATAATCTCCTTAATTTAAGGGATAACTGTTGCATGAATTCAGAAAGACTTCTAGCTTGAATTTATCCAACTAATTAATCCATAATAATTAATTAATTATTTTTCAAGCAGCTGGTGAGACTAAATTCGAATTTAATTCTCAATTTTAATTCAAGGAAAAATTAAAATTGGAATACTTTGAATGTTATTTTTGGCATTTCTTGTTGCTATTCTCAACACTCCCTCTCAACAAGAAAGGAATTCAACTCGATCCTGATCCTGAACCTTTGGAATGTTCTACATGCAACACTTCTCTCTAGTGTTGTTTCTCCAACAACTCCAAAAAACAAAAATACATCCAACCTGAATCAATATGATGCATTTGTCATCAAATTCTTTGATTTCTATTGCCTTTATCGACTGAAAACTCTGCGCTTCTGCTGACTCAACCCTTTTGCACTATTGTCACGTAGAAATTTCTCTATAGATTAGCTAGCTTTGATACCATGTAGAAATTGTCACTGTAGATCACCTGATAATGCAATGTAACTAAAGCAAAATACTTGATCTACTTCTACTATCAAAATTTGCGGAAGCTTAATCAATTTGAGAAAGATCAATCGGAACACATATAACAGAGAAGAAGAAACCATACACATGAAACACAGAAGAATACTCTGGGGAAAGCCTCAGCTAAAAACCCTACTATCTATATTATCATACAAGTGGAAATATCTCAGGATTACACAAAGCTTTAGCTCTCAATCTATCCAACTCTTAGTACAATCCCTCACTGGTGCTCATAGACAGAATAAACAACACATATTCCTTCCTTCAGTCCTCCAAGTCTCCTATTTCCTTGCACAGTTTCTCCTGGGTCCTCTAGCTACAACCTGTGTAATTCTCACCTCACACACAACATTGGCATCTGAAATAATTGTGCAATCCTAATGGAGTTGATTCCTTCTGCATGGATGAGTTTCCTTTATAGGAAAATTCCTCCAACTGATAGTACAATGTCCCTGTCTTTAATCTCAATTTGGTCTCTATCTGAACTGACATGCATGAGTTATTTATGAGAGAATATTCAGTTATCTAGAGAACACTAGTTGCATGCATGCATGCATTAACTGACTGAACTCACAATTAGTTCCTCCAACTATTTGGAACTAAATTAATTGGACTTAACTCAGTTAACTGAGATATCTAATTACAACTCAAATACAACTCACCCTTATCTCCTTAATTAAGGGATAACTTCCTCAATCAAAGGAATAATTGTTGCATGTCTTCACATACACTTCATGTTTGATTTTCTCCAACTAATTAACTCAAGATGAATTAATTAATTATTTTTCAAACAACCACTAAGACCAAATTTGAATTTTAATTCTCAATTTTGATTCAAGGAAAAATCAAAATTGGAATATATCCCAAAATTCTATTTATAGCAATGCTATTTTTAGAATTTCTATTTTCAACAGAGTTGGAGTATATCCTGAAATGCTATTTATAGCAATGTTATTTTTGTCATTTCTATTTTTAGCATTTCTTGTTGCTATTTTCAACATGTCAATCCTTCTCTGCACTCTTCAGTATCTAATTTCTATAGCCTCTGTCACTTTGATCTTTGACTACATCAATCCCACTAATTCCTCCTGCTACTATGTACTTTGGGCTCCCGTAGCAAGGTATGATCCATGAGATAAAACCTCTCAATGGACCTTACCCAATTTCATCCTTCTTGAGACTATCACTTCACATTGCCCCACCTCACACCTAGAGGTATGGCTGCATGTGATCTCTCTGTCCACTTGGCTCAAAATTTCCCCCTACTAGAGGTCTTTGCATGAGTGGATACCTCTACTCGGTCTCCTCTCAGCATCTCCAATCGTGGCTCCTCCATAATTGTCTAAGACTTGTTCTGGGTCTGCATGTTGAGAGATGATTTACTCTCCCTCTCCACCACCAAGTCTCTAACATTTTCCTTGCTCGTCAAGGATTTGCATGCATCTTGAACCTCAAGAGCATACAGGTTCTCGACTCGTGAACCGATCTGTTTCACTTGTCTCGTGGTGATGTGTCTAAGGAAAACCTTTCCCTTACTAAAAACAACACCATAGACTTTGTCCTCCAACATCGCGATCGATACCAAATTCTTCTTCAGTCCAGGCACATACTTCACATCTGTCAAGGTGATAAGAGCTCCATGCTCCCTCTGAAAAGCAATCGTGCCCACTCTTGAAACACTATACCTTTCATCATCACCCATCTCTATTCGCATCTTGAGGTCTTTCTCCTCCAAGGTACTGAATAAACTTGTATCGCCAGTCATGTGGAATGAGGCTTCACTGTCAAGAAACCAACCATAACCCATCATTGATGACACCATGCAAGTGATGAGGGTGAAGTCCATTTCGAACTGAGAGGGTAATGCCTCACCTTCTGATCCTTCCGAGGATCCCTTCTTGGACTTCCTCAATGGGAAATTAGTCACATAATGTCCTATCTCATGAAAATTAAAGCATCTCTCTTTAGACTTGTCACCCTTCTTCCCTCCATGAGAAGAATTCGATTTGGAATGGGAAGCCTTCCCCTTCCCTTTCCTTACCTTACTTGCTCATGCCAGATTTTCTTCATCATCATTCTTTGATGAAGAACCATCTTGTGTGCTCCTCTTGATCTCATCCTACATCAGATCCGACCATAGCCGTTGCCAATCCGACAATTTCTACCTTCCATTCAAAGAGTCCTGGTAGCTATTCCAACTCTTTGGAAGGCCGAGGAGAGCGAGGCTCGCCATATCATCATTGATAGTAGTTATTTCCACACTACCAAGCTCATCTCTACAGGTGGCGAGCTTGTTCAGATATGTCGAAGTAGTATTGCCCTTCTCCATCTTGATTTTCTGAAGCTTATCCGTGAGCGCCAATTTCCTTTGGTCGCTACTTTTCTGGTAGAGGTCTTTCAATGTCTTCCACATTGAAAATTGAGTATCCTTCCCATGGAGACTCGAGACAACATGGTCTCTAACTCCCTCCAGGATGACCCGTCTCGCCTTGGCCACACACTTCTTCCATTCAAGCAAATCTTGTGCATTAGCTGCGGCTGGCTTTGGGATTTCTTGATCAATGAAATCCTCCAAGCCATTGTCTTCTAATACAGCTTCCATTCTATCTTTACATGTTATGTAATTCGAGTTGCCTTCCAAGGCATACTCGATTCTCAAGCCGTAGAACACCATTGACCAACTTGAAGTATGATATGAATTCGATTTTCACCTCCAAACCCAAACTTCAAACTTCGAATTCTCTTCTCAGTATACTGTTCACAGCTCCGATAACCTTTTCTCTGATACCATGTAGAATTTCCTGCAAATTCTCTACAAATTTACCTCTGACATCTATGTAGAAAATATGACTATAGATTAACTCGATAATGCAATATACCAAAGCAAAATACTATAATCTACTTCTACTATCAAACTTGTGGAAGCTTAAAGATCGAGCTAAATCAAAGATGAACACATATAACCATAAGAAGAAGAAACAATGCATATGAAACACAAAAATTACTCAGGGAAAACCTCAGCTAAAAACCCCGCTATATGTATTATCATACAAGGTGGAAATACATCAAGATTACACAAAGCCTTAGCTCTCACAACTAGCCAGCTCTCAGTACAATCCTCCTAGATGCTCACATGCAAACAAGGCTTCTCACAAACCTTCTCCTCTGCCCTCCAAGTTCCTATTTCCTTGTACAGTTTTCCCTGGGTGATCGAGCTGTTCCTAAGTGTAACATTGATCACTCATACTGATCCCATACCCTGTAAAACTGCACAATTCTCAAGGAACATTGTTCTTGCTGCACGGATGAGTTTCTTTTATAGGAAAACTCATGCAACTAATAGTAACTTGTCCTTGACATTGATCTCAACTGGGTCTTTCTCAGAATAGACATGCATGAGTTAATGATGAGAGAATCTTCAGTTATCTGGAGTACACTAGTTGAGTGCATGCATGCATCAACTGACTAATAACTCACAATTACTTCCTCAAATAGTTCAAAACTAATTTAACTAGACTTAACTCAGTAAACTGAGCTGAGCACTCAAATATAACTCAACCTTATCTCCTTAATTAAGGGATAATCTCATTAATTTAAGGGATAACTGTTGCATGAGTTCAAAAAGACTTCTAGCTTGAATTTCTCCAACTAATTTTTTTTTCTACGTTAAGACTAACCTAAGTACC